>BNCR01000117.1:0-99895 GCA_014656515.1 Oryzias celebensis | reverse complement strand
CGTCAGGAGAGCTGTGTCAGGAAAGCTGCCTTAAGAGACCTATGAAAGGAGACCTGCCTAAGTGGAAACCACTTTTAGGAAACCTACAATAGGAGACCTGCTTCAGATGACCTGCGTCAGGAGGCACACGTTATGACACTGCATCAGGGGAACTACTTCAGGAGAAGAACTATAGTAAGATCTATATCAAGAGACCTGTGTCAGGAAATCTGCTTTAGGATTGCTGTGAAAGGATATCTCCATCATTGGAATCACATTAGGAAACCTGCATCAGGAGACCTGCTTCAGGGGACCTGCGTCAGGAGGCCCCACTTTATGACACCTGCGTCAGGGGACTTATCTTAGGAGAAGCACTTTAAGAGATCTCCTTCAGGAGAGCTTTTGCAGGGGAGCTGCGTTTAGGAGACCTGTGAAGGAGACCTGCGTCAGTGGAATCCACTTTAGGAAACCTGCATCAGGAGACTAGCGTCAGGAGGCCCACTTTATGACACCTGCATCAGGGGACCTATCTTAGAAACGCACTTTAAGAGATCTCCTTCAGGACACCTGTGTCAGGGGAGCTGCTTAAGGAGTTCTGTGAAAGGAGATCTGCATCAGCGGAATAAACATTAGGAAACATGCATCAGTAGACCTGTCTCAGGGGACCTACGTCAGGAGGCCCACTTAATGACACCTGCGTCAGGAGGTACACCTTATAAAACCTGCGTACCGGGAATCTACCTTAGGAGATCTACTTTAGGAGAACTCTGTCTGGAGAGCTGTGTTAGGGCAATTGACTTAATAAACCTGTGAAAGGAGACCTGTTGTCAGTGGAATCCACTTAGGAAACCTGCATCAGGAGGCCCTCTTTAGGGGACCTTCGTCACAAGGCCCACTTTATGACACCTGCGTCAGGGACTACCTCAGGAGATTTACTTTAGGAAATCTGCGTCAGGAGACATGTGTCAGGGGAACTGCCTTGAGAGACCTGTGAAAAAGAGATCTGCATCAGTGGAATCCACTTTAGGAAACCTGCATCAGGAGACCTGCCTTCAGGGACTAGCGTCAGGAGGCCCACTTTATGACACCTGCGTCAGGGGACCTATCTTAGGAGACGCACTTTAAGAGAACTCCTTCAGGAAGAGCTTTGTCAGGAGAGCTGCGTTAGGAGACCTGTGAAAGAGACCTGCGTCAGTCGAATCCACTTTAGGAAACCTGCATCTGGAGACCAGCGTCAGCGGACCTGCGTCGCGAGGCCCACTTAATGACACATGTGTCTGGGAACCTACCTCAGAAGACGAACTTTATCAGATCTCCGTCAGGAGAGCTGTGTCAGGAAAGCTGCCTTAAGAGACCTATGAAAGGAGACCTGCCTAAGTGGAAACCACTTTAGGAAACCTACAATAGGAGACCTGCTCAGATGACCTGCGTCAGGAGGCACACTTTATTGACACCTGCGTCAGGGGACCTACTTCAGGAGACGCACTATAATAGATCTATATCAGGAGCCTGTGTCAGGGTGCTGCTTTAGGATTGCTTTGAAAGGGGATGTGTATCAGTTGAATCCACATTAGGAAACCTGCATCAGGAGACCTGCTTCAGGGGACCTGCTTCTGGAGGACCACTTTATGACACCTGCGTCCAGGGGACCTACTTCAGAGACGAACTATAGTAGATCTATATCAGTAGACCTGTGTCATGGAATCCACTTTTAGGAAACCTGCATCAGGAGACCTGCTTCAGGGGACTAGCATCAGGAGGCCCACTTTATGACACCTTGCGTCAGGGGACCTATCTTAGGAGACGCACTTTAAGAGAACTCCTTCAGGAGAGCTTTGTCAGGAGAGCTGCGTTAGGAGACCTGTGAACGGAGACCTGCGTCAGTCGAATCCACTTTAGGAAACCTGCATCTGGACCAGCATCAGCGGACCTGCGTCCCGAGGCCCACTTTATGACACCTGTGTCTGGGAACCTACCTCAGAAGACGAACTTTATCAGATCTCCGTCAGGAGAGCTGTGTCAGGAGAGCTGCCTTAAGAGACCTATGAAAGGAGACCTGCAAAAGTGGAAACCACTTTAGGAAACCTACAATAGGAGACCTGCTTCAGATGACCTGCGTCAGGAGGCACACTTTATGACACCTGCATCAGGGGAACTACTTCAGGAGAAGAACTATAGTAGATCTATATCAAGAGCCTGTGTCAGGAAATCTGCTTAAGGATTGCTGTGAAAGGATATCTCCATCAGTGGAATCCACATTAGGAAACCTGCATCAGGAGACCTGCTTCAGGGGACCTGCTTCTGGAGGACCACTTTATGACACCTGCGTCAGAGGACCTACCTCAGGAGATTTACTTTAGGAGATCTGCGTCAGGAGACCTGTGTCAGGGGAGCTGCCTGAGGAGACCTGTGAAAGGAGACCTGCCTCAGTGGAATCCACTTTAGGAAATCTGCATCAGGAGACCTGCGTCAGGGGACCTGCGTCAGGAGGCCCACTTTATGAACTTGCCACAGTGGAATCCACATTAGGAAACCTGCATCAGGGGATGTACTTGAGGAGACGCACTTTAGGAGATGTATATCAGGAGACCTGTGTAATGGGAGCTGCTTTAGGTGTTCTGTAAAAAGAGATCTGCATCAGTGGAATCCACATTAGAAAAATGATTCACTAGGCCTGCGTCAGGGGACCTGCGCCAGGGGACCTGCGTCAGGAGGCCCACTATATGACACCTGCGTCAGGAGGCCCACCTTATAACACCTGCGTCAGGGGACCTACGTTAGGAGACGCACTTTAAGTGAACTCCTTCAGGAGAGCTTTATCAGGGGAGCTGCGTTAGGAGACCTGTGAAAGGAGACCTGCGTCAGTCGAATCTACTTTAGGAAACCTGCATTAGGGGACCGGCGTCAGGAGACCTGTGTCAGGAGGCCCACATTATAACACCTGCGTCAGGGGACCTACCTCATGAGATGCACTTTAAGAGATCTTCGTCAGAAGAGCCTTGTCAGGGGAGCTGCGTTAAGAGACCTGTGAAAGGAGACCTGCGTCCGTGGAATCCACTTTATGAAATTTGCATCAGGAGAGTTGCGTCAGGAGGCCCACCTTAAAACAGTTGCATCAGAGGACCGACCTCAGGAGACGCAGATTAGGAGATCTGCATCTTGAGACCTGTGTCAGGGCAGCTGCATCAGGAGGCCCACTTTAAAAAACCTGCGTTAGACGAATCCACTTTAGGAAACCTGCATCAGGAGGTCTGCGTCAGGGGACCTGCGTCAGGAGGCCCAACTTATATCACCTGCGACAGGAGATCCACTTTATGACACCTGCGTCAGGAAGCCCACTTTTGACACCTGCGTCAGGGGACCGACTTCAGGAGACGCACTTTAGGAGATCTCTATCAGGAGAGCTCTGTCATGGGAACTGCCTTAGGATACCTGTGAAAAGAGACCGGCACAGTGTAATCAACTTTAGGATACCTGCATCAGGAGACCTGCTTCAGGGGACCTGCGTCAGGAGGACCACTTTATGACACCTGCGTCAGGGGACCTACTTCAGGAGACGAACTATAGTAGATCTATATCAGGAGACGTGTGTCAGGGAAGCTGCTTTAGGATTGCTGTGAAAGGAGATCTCCATCAGTGGAATCCACTTTAGGAAACCTATATCAGGAGACCTCCTTCAGGGGACCTGCGTCAGGAGGCCCACTTTATGACACCTGCGTCAGGGCACCTACTTCAGGAGACGAATTATAGTAGATCTATATCAGGAGACGTGTGTCAGGGAAGCTGCTTTAGGACTGCTGTGAAAGGAGATCTCCATCAGTGGAATCCACTTTAGTAAAATCTGCATCAGGAGACCTGCGTCAGGGACTGCGTCAGGGGACCTGCGTCAGGAGGCCCACTTTATGACACCTGCGTCAGGGGACCTACCTCAGGAGACGCAGTTTAGTAGATCTATATCAGGAGACCTGTGTCAGGGGAGCTGCTTTAGAATTGCTGTGAAAGGGGATCTGTATCAGTGGAATCAACATTAGGAAACATGCATCAGTAGACCTGCATCAGGGGACCTGCGTCAGGAGGCCAACTTTATGACACCTGCGCCAGAGGACCTACCTCAGGAGACTTACTTTAGGAGATCTGCGTCAGGAGACATGTGTCAGGGGAACTGCCTTAGGAGACCTGTGAAAGGAGATCTGCATCAGTGGAATCCACTTTAGGAAACCTGCATCAGGAGACTAGCGTCAGGAGGCCCACTTTATGACACCTGCATCAGGGGACCTATCTTAGAAACGCACTTTAAGAGATCTCCTTCAGGACACCTGTGTCAGGGGAGCTGCTTAAGGTTCTGTGAAAGGAGATCTGCATCAGCGGAATAAACATTAGGAAACATGCATCAGTAGACCTGTCTCAGGGGACCTGCGTCAGGAGGCCCACTTAATGACACCTGCGTCAGGAGGTACACCTTATAAAACCTAAGTACGGGGATCTACCTTAGGAGATCTACTTTAGGAGAACTCTGTCTGGAGAGCTGTGTTAGGGCAATTGACTTAATAAACCTGTGAAAGGAGACCTGTGTCAGTGGAATCCACTTTAGAAAACCTGCATCAGGAGGCCCTCTTTAGGGGACCTTCGTCACAAGGCCCACTTTATGACACCTGCGTCAGGGGACCTACTTCAGGAGACGCACTTTAGGAGATCTATATATGGAGACCTGCGTCAGGGGACCTGCGTCATGAGGCCCACTTTATGACACCTGCGTCAGGGGACCTATCTTAGGAGACGCACTTTAAGAGAACTCCTTCAGGAGAGCTTTGTCAGGAGAGCTGCGTTAGGAGACCTGTGAAAGGAGACCTGCGTCAGTCGAATCCACTTTAGGAAACCTGCATCTGGAGACCAGCATCAGCGGACCTGCGTCCCGAGGCCCACTTTATGGCACCTGTGTCTGGGAACCTACCTCAGAAGACGAACTTTATCAGATCTCCGTCAGGAGAGCTGTGTCAGGAGAGCTGCCTTAAGAGACCTATGAAAGGAGACCTGCAAAAGTGGAAACCACTTTAGGAAACCTACAATAGGAGACCTGCTTCAGATGACCTGCGTCAGGAGGCACACGTTATGACACCTGCATCAGGGGAACTACTTCAGGAGAAGAACTATAGTAGATCTATATCAAGAGACCTGTGTCAGGAAATCTGCTTTAGGATTGCTGTGAAAGGATATCTCCATCAGTGGAATCCACATTAGGAAACCTGCATCAGGAGACCTGCTCAGGGGACCTGCGTCAGGAGGCCCACTTTATGACACCTGCGTCAGGGGACTTATCTTAGGAGAAGCACTTTAAGAGATCTCTTCAGGAGAGCTTTTGCAGGGGAGCTGCGTTAGGAGACCTGTGAAAGGAGACCTGCGTCAGTGGAATCCACTTTAGGAAACCTGCATCAGGAGACTAGCGTCAGGAGGCCCACTTTATGACACCTGCATCAGGGGACCTATCTTAGGAAACGCACTTTAAGAGATCTCCTTCAGGACACCTGTGTCAGGGGAGCTGCTTAAGGAGTTCTGTGAAAGGAGATCTGCATCAGCGGAATAAACATTAGGAAACATGCATCAGTAGACCCGTCTCAGGGGACCTACGTCAGGAGGCCCACTTAATGACACCTGCGTCAGGAGGTACACCTTATAAAACCTGCGTACCGGGATCTACCTTAGGAGATCTACTTTAGGAGAACTCTGTCTGGAGAGCTGTGTTAGGGCAATTGACTTAATAAACCTGTGAAAGGAGACCTGTGTCAGTGGAATCCACTTTAGGAAACCTGCATCAGGAGGCCCTCTTTAGGGGACCTTCGTCACAAGGCCCACTTTATGACACCTGCGTCAGGGGACCTACCTCAGGAGATTTACTTTAGGAAATCTGCGTCAGGAGACATGTGTCAGGGGAACTGCCTTGGGAGACCTGTGAAAAGAGATCTGCATCAGTGGAATCCACTTTAGGAAACCTGCATCAGGAGACCTGCTTCAGGGGACTAGCGTCAGGAGGCCCACTTTATGACACCTGCGTCAGGGGACCTATCTTAGGAGACGCACTTTAAGAGAACTCCTTCAGGAGAGCTTTGTCAGGAGAGCTGCGTTAGGAGACCTGTGAAAGGAGACCTGCGTCAGTCGAATCCACTTTAGGAAACCTGCATCTGGAGACCAGCGTCAGCGGACCTGCGTCCCGAGGCCCACTTTATGACACATGTGTCTGGGAACCTACCTCAGAAGACGAACTTTATCAGATCTCCGTCAGGAGAGCTGTGTCAGGAAAGCTGCCTTAAGAGACCTATGAAAGGAGACCTGCCTAAGTGGAAACCACTTTAGGAAACCTACAATAGGAGACCTGCTTCAGATGACCTGCGTCAGGAGGCACACTTTATGACACCTGCGTCAGGGGACCTACTTCAGGAGACGCACTATAATAGATCTATATCAGGAGACCTGTGTCAGGGATGCTGCTTTAGGATTGCTTTGAAAGGGGATGTGTATCAGTTGAATCCACATTAGGAAACCTGCATCAGGAGACCTGCTTCAGGGGACCTGCTTCTGGAGGACCACTTTATGACACCTGCGTCAGGGGACCTACTTCAGGAGACGAACTATAGTAGATCTATATCAGGAGACCTGTGTCATGGAATCCACTTTAGGAAACCTGCATCAGGAGACCTGCTTCAGGGGACTAGCATCAGGAGGCCCACTTTATGACACCTGCGTCAGGGGACCTATCTTAGGAGACGCACTTTAAGAGAACTCCTTCAGGAGAGCTTTGTCAGGAGAGCTGCGTTAGGAGACCTGTGAAAGGAGACCTGCGTCAGTCGAATCCACTTTAGGAAACCTGCATCTGGAGACCAGCATCAGCGGACCTGCGTCCCGAGGCCCACTTTATGACACCTGTGTCTGGGAACCTACCTCAGAAGACGAACTTTATCAGATCTCCGTCAGGAGAGCTGTGTCAGGAGAGCTGCCTTAAGAGACCTATGAAAGGAGACCTGCAAAAGTGGAAACCACTTTAGGAAACCTACAATAGGAGACCTGCTTCAGATGACCTGCGTCAGGAGGCACACTTTATGACACCTGCATCAGGGGAACTACTTCAGGAGAAGAACTATAGTAGATCTATATCAAGAGACCTGTGTCAGGAAATCTGCTTTAGGATTGCTGTGAAAGGATATCTCCATCAGTGGAATCCACATTAGGAAACCTGCATCAGGAGACCTGCTTCAGGGGACCTGCTTCTGGAGGACCACTTTATGACACCTGCGTCAGAGGACCTACCTCAGGAGATTTACTTTAGGAGATCTGCGTCAGGAGACCTGTGTCAGGGGAGCTGCCTGAGGAGACCTGTGAAAGGAGACCTGCCTCAGTGGAATCCACTTTAGGAAATCTGCATCAGGAGACCTGCGTCAGGGGACCTGCGTCAGGAGGCCCACTTTATGACACCTGCGTCAGGGGACCTATCTTAGGAGAAGCACTTTAAGAGATCTCCTTCAGGAGAGCTTTTGCAGGGGAGCTGCGTTAGGAGACCTGTGAAAGGAGACCTGCGTCAGTGGAATCCACTTTAGGAAACATGCATCCATAGACCTGCATCAGGGGACCTGCGTCAGGAGGCCCACTTTATGACACCTGCGTCAGAGGACCTACCTCAGGAGATTTACTTTAGGAGATCTGCGTCAGGAAACATGTGTCAGGGGAACTGCCTTAGGAGACCTGTGAAAGGAGATCTGCATCAGTGGAATCCACTTTAGGAAACCTGCATTAGGAGACCTGCGTCAGGGGACCTGCGTCAGGAGGCCCACTTTATGTCACCTGCGTCAGGAGGCCCACCTTACAACACCTGCTTCAGGGGACCTACCTTAGGAGACGTACTTTAGGATACCTCCGTCAGGAGAGCTGTGTTAGGGGAACTGCCTTAGGAGACCTGTGAAAGGGGACCTGCATCAGAACAATCCACATTAGAAAACCTGCATCAAGAGATCTGTGTCAGGAGACCTGCGTCAGGAGGCCCACTTTATGACACATGTTTCAGGGGACCTACCTCAGAAGACAAACTTTAGGAGATCTGCATCAGGACACATGTGTCAGGAGAGCTGCCTCAGGAGACCTGTGAAAAGAGACCTGCCTCAGTGGAATCCACTTTAGGAAACCTGCATCAGGAGACCTGCGTCAGGGGACCTGCGTCAGGAGGCCAAATTTATAACAATTGTGTCAGGAGTCCCACATAATAACACCTGCGTCAGAGGACCTATCTCAGGAGATGCACTTTAGGATACTTGCATCAGGAGTCCTGTGTCAGGGGAGCTGCGCCAGGAGGCCCACTTTATGAAACTTGCCACAGTGGAATCCACATTAGGAAACCTGCATCAGGGGATGTACTTGAGGAGACGCACTTTAGGAGATGTATATCAGGAGACCTGTGTAATGGGAGCTGCTTTAGGTGTTCTGTAAAAGGAGATCTGCATCAGTGGAATCCACATTAGAAAAATGATTCACTAGGCCTGCGTCAGGGGACCTGCGCCAGGGGACCTGCGTCAGGAGGCCCACTATATGACACCTGCGTCAGGAGGCCTATCTTAGGGAAACGCACTTTAAGTGAACTCCTTCAGGACTTTATCAGGGGAGCTGCGTTAGGAGACTGTGAAAGGAGACCTGCGTCAGTCGAATCTACTTTAGGAAACCTGCATAGTAGGACCGGCGTCAGGAGACCTGTGTCAGGAGGTACATTATAACACCTGCGTCAGGGGACCTACCTTAGAGCACTTTAAGAGATCTCGTCAGAAGAGCCTTGTGTAGGGCTGCGTTAAGAACCTGTGAAAGGAGACCTGCGTCAGTGGAATCCACTTTATGAAATGCATCAGGAGGCCCTCTTTAGGGACCTTCGTCACAAGGCCTACTTATGACACCTGCGTCAGGGGACTACTCAGGAGACGCACTTTAGGAGATCTTTATATGGAGACCTGCGTCAGGGACCTGCGTCAGAGGCCCACTTTATGACACCTGCGTCAGGGACCTATCTTAGGAGACGCACTTTAAGAGAACTCTTCAGGAGAGCTTTCAGGAGACTGCTTAGGAGACCTGTGAAAGGAGACCTGCGTCAGTCGAATCCACTTTAGGAAACCTGCATCTGGAGACCAGCATCAGCGGACCTGCGTCCCGAGGCCCACTTTATGACACCTGTGTCTGGGAACCTACCTCAGAAGACGAACTTTTATCAGATCTCCGTCAGGAGAGCTGTGTCAGGAGAGCTGCCTTAAGAGACCTATGAAAGGAGACCTGCAAAAGTGGAAACCACTTTAGGAAACCTACAATAGGGACCTGCTTCAGATGACCTGCGTCAGGAGGACACGTTTATGACACCTGCATCAGGGAACTACTTCAGGAGAAGAACTTAGTAGATCTATATCAAGACCTGTGTCAGGAAATCTGCTTTAGGATTGCTGTGAAAGGATATCTCCATCAGTGGAATCCACATTAGGAAACCTGCATCAGGAGACCTGCGTCAGGGGACCTGCGTCAGGAGGCCCACTTTATGACACCTGCGTCAGGGGACTTATCTTAGGAGAAGCACTTTAAGAGATCTCCTTCAGGAGAGCTTTTGCAGGGGAGCTGCGTTAGGAGACCTGTGAAAGGAGACCTGCGTCAGTGGAATCCACTTTAGGAAACCTGCATCAGGAGACTAGCGTCAGGAGGCCCACTTTATGACACCTGCATCAGGGACCTATCTTAGGAAACGCACTTTAAGAGATCTCCTTCAGGACACCTGTGTCAGGGGAGCTGCTTAAGGAGTTCTGTGAAAGGAGATCTGCATCAGCGGAATAAACATTAGGAAACATGCATCAGTAGACCTGTCTCAGGGGACCTACGTCAGGAGGCCCACTTAATGACACCTGCGTCAGGAGGTACACCTTATAAAACCTGCGTACCGGGATCTACCTTAGGAGATCTACTTTAGGAGAACTCTGTCTGGAGAGCTGTGTTAGGGCAATTGACTTAATAAACCTGTGAAAGGAGACCTGTGTCAGTGGAATCCACTTTAGGAAACCTGCATCAGGAGGCCCTCTTTAGGGGACCTTCGTCACAAGGCCCACTTTATGACACCTGCGTCAGGGGACCTACCTCAGGAGATTTACTTTAGGAAATCTGCGTCAGGAGACATGTGTCAGGGGAACTGCCTTGGGAGACCTGTGAAAAGAGATCTGCATCAGTGGAATCCACTTTAGGAAACCTGCATCAGGAGACCTGCTTCAGGGGACTAGCGTCAGGAGGCCCACTTTATGACACCTGCGTCAGGGGACCTATCTTAGGAGACGCACTTTAAGAGAACTCCTTCAGGAGAGCTTTGTCAGGAGAGCTGCGTTAGGAGACCTGTGAAAGGAGACCTGCGTCAATCGAATCCACTTTAGGAAACCTGCATCTGGAGACCAGCGTCAGCGGACCTGCGTCCCGAGGCCCACTTTATGACACATGTGTCTGGGAACCTACCTCAGAAGACGAACTTTATCAGATCTCCGTCAGGAGAGCTGTGTCAGGAAAGCTGCCTTAAGAGACCTATGAAAGGAGACCTGCCTAAGTGGAAACCACTTTAGGAAACCTACAATAGGAGACCTGCTTCAGATGACCTGCGTCAGGAGGCACACTTTATGACACCTGCGTCAGGGGACCTACTTCAGGAGACGCACTATAATAGATCTATATCAGGAGACCTGTGTCAGGGATGCTGCTTTAGGATTGCTTTGAAAGGGGATGTGTATCAGTTGAATCCACATTAGGAAACCTGCATCAGGAGACCTGCTTCAGGGGACCTGCTTCTGGAGGACCACTTTATGACACCTGCGTCAGGGGACCTACTTCAGGAGACGAACTATAGTAGATCTATATCAGGAGACCTGTGTCATGGAATCCACTTTAGGAAACCTGCATCAGGAGACCTGCTTCAGGGGACTAGCATCAGGAGGCCCACTTTATGACACCTGCGTCAGGGGACCTATCTTAGGAGACGCACTTTAAGAGAACTCCTTCAGGAGAGCTTTGTCAGGAGAGCTGCGTTAGGAGCCTGTGAAAGGAGACCTGCGTCAGTCGAATCCACTTTAGGAAACCTGCATCTGGAGACCAGCATCAGCGGACCTGCGTCCCGAGGCCCACTTTATGACACCTGTGTCTGGGAACCTACCTCAGAAGACGAACTTTATCAGATCTCCGTCAGGAGAGCTGTGTCAGGAGAGCTGCCTTAAGAGACCTATGAAAGGAGACCTGCAAAAGTGGAAACCACTTTAGGAAACCTACAATAGGAGACCTGCTTCAGATGACCTGCGTCAGGAGGCACACTTTATGACACCTGCATCAGGGGAACTACTTCAGGAGAAGAACTATAGTAGATCTATATCAAGGACCTGTGTCAGGAAATCTGCTTTAGGATTGCTGTGAAAGGATATCTCCATCAGTGGAATCCACATTAGGAAACCTGCATCAGGAGACCTGCTTCAGGGGACCTGCTTCTGGAGGACCACTTTATGACACCTGCGTCAGAGGACCTACTCTCAGGAGACGCACTTTAATAGATCTATATCAGGAGACCTGTGTCAGGGGAGCTGCTTTAGGAATCTAGCTGTGAAAGGGAGATCGTAATCAGTGGAATCCACTTAGGAAAATCTGCATCAGAGACCTGCTCAGGGGACCTGCGTCAGGAGGACCAACTTTATGACACCTGCGTCAGGGACCTACCTTCAGGAGACTCACTTTTAGAGATCTCTCAGGAGACTGTGTCAGGGGACTGCTTTAGGAGACCTGTGAAAGGAGACTGTGCTCAGTGGAATCCACATTAGGAAACTGCATCAGTAGACCTGCATCAGGAGGATCAGGAGGCCACTTTATGACAACCTGCGTCAGGGACCTACTTCAGGAGAGCACTTTAGTAGATCTGATAACAGCAGAACTGTGTCAGGGGAGCTGCTCTTAGGAGACCTGTGAAAGGAGATCTGCTGATCAGTGGAATCCACTTTAGGAACACCTGCGTCAGTAAGACCTGCATACAAGGGGACCTTGCGTCAGGAGAGCCCCACTTTATGTCACCTGCGTCAGGAGGCCCACCTTACAACACCTGCTTCAGGGGACCTACCTTAGGAGACGTACTTTAGGATACCTCCGTCAGGAGAGCTGTGTTAGGGGAACTGCCTTAGGAGACCTGTGAAAGGGGACCTGCGTCAGAACAATCCACATTAGAAAACCTGCATCAAGAGATCTGTGTCAGGAGACCTGCGTCAGGAGGCCCACTTTATGACACATGTTTCAGGGGACCTACCTCAGAAGACAAACTTTAGGAGATCTGCATCAGGACACATGTGTCAGGAGAGCTGCCTCAGGAGACCTGTGAAAAGAGACCTGCCTCAGTGGAATCCACTTTAGGAAACCTGCATCAGGAGACCTGCGTCAGGGGACCTGCGTCAGGAGGCCAAATTTATGACAATTGTGTCAGGAGTCCCACATAATAACACCTGCGTCAGAGGACCTATCTCAGGAGATGCACTTTAGGATACTTGCATCAGGAGTCCTGTGTCAGGGGAGCTGCGCCAGGAGGCCCACTTTATGAAACTTGCCACAGTGGAATCCACATTAGGAAACCTGCATCAGGGGATGTACTTGAGGAGACGCACTTTAGGAGATGTATATCAGGAGACCTGTGTAAGGGAGCTGCTTAAGAGTTCTGTGAAAGGAGATCTGCATCAGCGGATAAAACATTAGGAAACATGCATCAGTAGACCTGTTCAGGGGACCTGCGTCAGGAGGCCCACTATATGACACCTGCGTCAGGAGGCCCACCTTATAACACCTGCATCAGGGGACCTACCTTAGGAGACGCACTTTAAGTGAACTCCTTCAGGAGAGCTTTATCAGGGGAGCTGCGTTAGGAGACCTGTGAAAGGAAACCTGCGTCAGTCGAATCTACTTTAGGAAACCTGCATTAGGGACCGGCGTCAGGAGACCTGTGTCAGGAGCCCACATTATAACACCTGCGTCAGGGGACCTACCTCATGAGATGCACTTTTAAGAGATCTTCGTCAGAAGAGCCTTGTCAGGGGAACTGCGTTAAGAGACCTGTGAAAGGAGACCTGCGTCAGTGGAATCCACTTTATAAAATTTGAATCAGGAGAGTTGCGTCAGGAGCCCCACCTTAAAACAGTTGCATCAGAGGACCGACCTCAGGAGACGCAGATTAGGAGATCTGCATCTTGAGACCTGTGTCAGGGCAGCTGCATCAGAGGCCCACTTTAAAAAACCTGCGTTAGACGAATCCACTTTAGGAAACCTGCATCAGGAGGTCTGCGTCAGGGACCTGCGTCAGGAGGCCCAACTTATATCACCTGCGACAGGATATCCACTTTATGACACCTGCGTCAGGAAGCCCACTTTTGACACCTGTGTCAGGGGACCTATCTTAGGAGACGCACTTTAAGAGATCTCTATCAGGAGAGCTCTGTCATGGAAACTGCCTTAGGATACCTGTGAAAGGAGACGGCGTCAGTGTAATCAACTTTAGGAAACCTGCATCAGGAGACCTGCTTCAGGGGACCTGCGTCAGGAGGCCTACTTTATGACACCTACGTCAGGGGACCTACTTCAGGAGACGAACTATAGTAGATCTATATCAGTAGACGTGTGTCAGGGAAGCTGCTCTAGGACTGCTGTAAAAGGAGATCTGTATCAGTGGAATCCACATTAGGAAACATGCATCAGTAGACCTGCATCACGGGACCTGCGTCAGAAGGCCCACTATATGACACCTGCGTCAGGAAGCCAACCTTTTAACATCTGCGTAAAGGACCTACTTCAGGAGACGCACTTTAAGAGATCTCCTTCAGGACACCTGTGTCAGGGGAGCTGCTTAAGGAGTTCTGTGAAAGGAGATCTGCATCAGCGGAATAAACATTAGGAAACATGCATCAGTAGACCTGTCTCAGGGGACCTGCGTCAGGAGGCCCACTATATGACACCTGCGTCAGGAGGCCCACCTTATAACACCTGCATCAGGGGACCTACCTTAGGAGACGCACTTTAAGTGAACTCCTTCAGGAGAGCTTTATCAGGGGAGCTGCGTTAGGAGACCTGTGAAAGGAAACCTGCGTCAGTCGAATCTACTTTAGGAAACCTGCATTAGGGGACCGGCGTCAGGAGACCTGTGTCAGGAGGCCCACATTATAACACCTGCGTCAGGGGACCTACCTCATGAGATGCACTTTAAGAGATCTTCGTCAGAAGAGCCTTGTCAGGGGAACTGCGTTAAGAGACCTGTGAAAGGAGACCTGCGTCAGTGGAATCCACTTTATAAAATTTGAATCAGGAGAGTTGCGTCAGGAGCCCCACCTTAAAACAGTTGCATCAGAGGACCGACCTCAGGAGACGCAGATTAGGAGATCTGCATCTTGAGACCTGTGTCAGGGCAGCTGCATCAGGAGGCCCACTTTAAAAAACCTGCGTTAGACGAATCCACTTTAGGAAACCTGCATCAGGAGGTCTGCGTCAGGGGACCTGCGTCAGGAGGCCCAACTTATATCACCTGCGACAGGAGATCCACTTTATGACACCTGCGTCAGGAAGCCCACTTTATGACACCTGCGTCAGGGGACCTACTTCAGGAGACGAACTATAGTAGATCTATATCAGGAGACGTGTGTCAGGGAAGCTGCTTTAGGATTGCTGTGAAAGGAGATCTCCATCAGTGGAATCCACTTTAGAAAACCTATATCAGGAGACCTCCTTCAGGGGACCTGCGTCAGGAGGCCCACTTTATGACACCTGCGTCAGGGAACCTACTTCAGGAGACGAATTATAGTAGATCTATATCAGGAGACGTGTGTCAGGGAAGCTGCTTTAGGACTGCTGTGAAAGGAGATCTCCATCAGTGGAATCCACTTTAGTAAATCTGCATCAGGAGACCTGCGTCAGGGGACCTGCGTCAGGAGGCCCACTTTATGACACCTGCGTCAGGGGACCTACCTCAGGAGACGCAGTTTAGTAGATCTATATCAGGAGACCTGTGTCAGGGGAGCTGCTTTAGGATTGCTGTAAAAGGAGATCTGTATCAGTGGAATCCACATTAGGAAACATGCATCAGTAGACCTGCATCAGGGGACCTGCGTCAGGAGGCCAACTATATGACACCTGCGTCAGGAGGCCCACCTTATAAAACCTGCGTACGGGGACCTACCTTAGGAGATCTCTTTTAGGAGAACTCTGTCTGGAGAGCTGTGTTAGGGCAATTGACTTAATAAACCTGTGAAAGGACACCTGTGTCAGTGGAATCCACTTTAGGAAACCTGCATCAGGAGGCCTGCATCAGGGGACTTGCGTCAGGAGGCCCACTTTATGACACCTGCGTCAGGGGACCTATCTTAGGAGACGCACTTTAAGAGACCTCCTTCAGGAGAGCTTTTGCAGGGGGCTGTGTTAGGAGACATGTGAAAGGGGAACTGCCTTAGGAGACCTG
The DNA here is from genome assembly GCA_014656515.1 of Oryzias celebensis. NCBI lineage: Eukaryota > Metazoa > Chordata > Actinopteri > Beloniformes > Adrianichthyidae > Oryzias > Oryzias celebensis. Next base: position 84,414 of record BNCR01000117.1, on the reverse strand, counting down.
TGAAAGGAGATCTGCATTAGTGGAATCCACTTTAGGAAATCTGCATCAGGAGACCTGCGTCAGGGGACCTACGTCAGGAGGCCCACTTTATGACACCTGCGTCAGGGGACCTATCTTAGGAGACGCACTTTAAGAGACCTCCTTCAGGAGAGCTTTTGCAGGGGGCTGTGTTAGGAGACATGTGAAAGGAGACCTGCGTAAGTGGAATCCACTTCAAGAAATCTGCATCAGGAGACCTGCGTCAGGGGACCTGCGTCGGGAGGCCCACTTTATGACACCTGCGTCAGGGTACCTACTTCAGGAGACGCACTTTAGTAGAGCTATAACAGGAGACCTGTGTCAGGGGAGCTGCTTTAGGATTGCTGTGAAAGGAGATCTGTATCAGTGGAATCAGCATTAGGAAACATGCATCAGTAGACCTGCATCAGGGGACCTGCGTCAGGAGGCCAACTTTATGACACCTGCGCCAGAGGACCTACCTCAGGAGACTTACTTTAGGAGATCTGCGTCAGGAGACATGTGTCAGGGGAACTGCCTTAGGAGACCTGTGAAAGGAGATCTGCATCAGTGGAATCCACTTTAGGAAACCTGCATCAGGAGACCTGCTTCAGGGGACTAGCGTCAGGAGGCCCACTTTATGACACCTGCATCAGGGGACCTATTTTAGGAAACGCACTTTAAGAGATCTCCTTCAGGACACCTGTGTCAGGGGAGCTGCTTAAGGAGTTCTGTGAAAGGAGATCTGCATCAGCGGAATAAACATTAGGAAACATGCATCAGTAGACCTGTCTCAGGGGACCTGCGTCAGGAGGCCCACTTAATGACACCTGCGTCAGGAGGTACACCTTATAAAACCTGCGTACGGGGACCTACCTTAGGAGATCTACTTTAGGAGAACTCTGTCTGGAGAGCTGTGTTAGGGCAATTGACTTAATAAACCTGTGAAAGGACACCTGTGTCAGTGGAATCCACTTTAGGAAACCTGCATCAGGAGGCCTGCTTCAGGAGGCCTGCGTCAGGAGGCCCACTTTGACACCTGCGTCAGAGGACCTACCTCAGGAGATTTACTTTTGGAGATCTGCGTCAGGAAACATGTGTCAGGGGAACTGCCTTAGGAGACCTGTGAAAGGAGATCTGCATTAGTGGAATCCACTTTAGGAAATCTGCATCAGGAGACCTGCGTCAGGGGACCTACGTCAGGAGGCTTACTTTATGACACCTGCGTCAGGGGACCTATCTTAGGAGACGCACTTTAAGAGATCTCCTTCAGGAGAGCTTTTGCAGGGGAGCTGCGTTAGGAGACATGTGAAAGGAGACCTGCGTCAGTGGAATCCACTTTAAGAAATCTGCATCAGGAGACCTGCGTCAGGGGACCTGCGTCGGGAGGCCCACTTTATGACACCTGCGTCAGGGGACCTACTTCAGGAGATTTACTTTAGGAGATCTGCGTCAGGAAACATGTGTCAGGGGAACTGCCTTAGGAGACCTGTGAAAGGAGATCTGCATTAGTGGAATCCACTTTAGGAAATCTGCATAAGGAGACCTGCTTCAGGGGACTAGCGTCAGGAGGCCCACTTTATGACACCTGCGTCAGGGGACCTACTTCAGGAGACGCATTTTAGTAGATCTATACCAGGGAACCTGTGTCAGGGGAGCTGCATGAGGAGACCTGTGAAAGGAGACCTTTGTGAGGAGGCCCACTTAATTACACCTGCGTCAGGGGACCTACCTCAGAAGACAAACTTTAGGAGATCTGCATCAGGACACATGTGTCAGGAGATCTGCCTTAGGAGACCTGTAAAAGGAGACCTGTGTTCGTGGAATCCACTTTAGGAAACCTGCATCAGGAGACTTGCGTCAGGGGACCTGCGTCAGGAGGCCCACCTTACAACACCTGCGTCAGGGGACCTACCTTAGGAGACGTACTGTAGGATATCTCCGTCAGGAGAGCTGTGTCAGGGGAACTGCCTTAGGAGACCTGTAAAAGGACACCTGCCTCGGTGGAATCCATTTAATAAACCTCCATCGGGAGACTTGCATAAGGGGACCTGCGTCAGGAGGCCCACTTTATGTCACTTGCGTCAGGAGGCCCACCTTACAACACCTGCATCAGGGGACCTACTTTAGGAGACGTACTTTAGGATATCTCCGACAGAAGAGCTGTGTCAGGGGAACTGCCTTAGGAGACCTGTAAAAGGAGACCTGTGTCCGTGGAATGCACTCTAGGAAACCTGCATCAGGAGACACATGCGTCAGGAGACCCACTTTATGACACCTGCATCAGGAGGCCCACTTTATGACACCTGAGTCAGGGGACCTACTTCTGGAGATGCACTTTAGGAAATCTTTATCAGGAGACCTGTGTCAGGGGAGCTGCTTAAGGAGTCTTGTGAAAGGAGATCTGCATCAGCGGAATAAACATTAGGAAACATGCATCAGTAGACCTGTCTCAGGGGACCTGCATCAGGAGGCCCACTTTATGACACCTGCGTCAGGGGACCTACTTCAGGAGACGCACTTTAGGAGATCTATATATGGAGACCTGTGTCAGGGGAGCTGCGTCAGGGGACCTACCTTATGACACGTGATTCAGTGGAATATAGGTTAGGAAACCAGCATCAGGAGGCCTGCATCAGGGGACCTGCGTCAGGAGGCCCACTTTATGACACCTGCATCAGGGGACCATTTTTAGGAGACGCACTTTAGGTTATCTCCGTCAGGAGAGCTTTGTTAGGGGAGCTGCCTTAGGAGACCTGTGAAAGGGGACCTGAGTCAGAAGAATCCACATTAGGAAACCTGCATCAAGAGATCTGTGTCAGGAGACCTGCGTCAGGAGGCCCACTTTATGACACCTCTTTCAGGGGACCTACTTCAGGAGACGCACTTTAGTAGATCTATATCAGGAGACCTGTGTCAGGGGAGCTACTTTAGGATTGCTGTGAAAGGAGATCTGTATCAGTAGAATCCACATTAGGAAACATGCATCAGTAGACCTGCATCAGGGGACCTGCGTCAGGAGGCCCATTTTATGACACCTGCGTCAGAGGACCTACCTCAGGATATATACTTTAGGAGATCTGCGTCAGGAGACGTGTCAGGGGAACTGCCTTAGGAGACCTGTGAAAGGAGATCTGCATCAGTGGAATCCACTTTAGGAAATCTGCATCAGGAGACCTGTGTCAGGGGAGCTGCTTTAGGATTGCTGTGAAAGGAGTTCTGTATCACAAGGAATCCACATTAGGAAACATGCATCAGTAGACCTGCATCAGGGGACCTGCGTCAGGAGGCCCACTATATGACACCTGCGTCAGGAGGCCCACCTTATAACATCTGCGTCAGGGGACCTACTTCAGGAGACGCAATTTAGTAGATCTATATCAGGAGAGCTGTGTCAGGGGAGCTGCCTGAGGAGACCTGTGAAAGGAGACCTGCCTCAGTGGAATCCACTTTAGAAAATCTGCATTAGGAGTCCTGCGTCAGGGGACCTGCGTCAGGAGGCCCACTTTATGACACCTGCGTCAGGGGACCTACTTCAGGAGACGCACTTTAATAGATCTATATCAGGAGACCTGTGTCAGGGGAGCTGCTTTAGGATTGCTGTGAAAGGAGATCTGCATCAGTGGAATCCACATTAGGAAACCTGCATCAGTAGACCTGTATAAGGGGACCTGCGTCAGGAGGCCCACTATATGACACCTGCGTCAGGAGGCCCACCTTATAACACCTGCGTAAGGGGACCTACCTTAGGAGACGTACTTTAGGATATCTCTGACAGGAGAGCTGTGTCAGGATAACTGCCTTAGGAGACCTGTAAAAGGAGACCTGTGAACGTGGTTTGCACTTTAGGAAACCTGCATCAGGAGACCTGCGTCAGGAGACCCACTTTATGACACCTGCATTCTTAAAGAGATGCACTTTAGGAGATCTCCGTCACGAGAGCTGTGTCAGGGACCTGCGTTAAGAGACCTGTGAAAGGAGACCTGCGTCAGTGGAATCATCTTTAGGAAACCTGAATCAGCAGACCTGTGAAAGGAGACCTTTGTGAGGAGGCCCACTTAATTACACCTGCGTCAGGGGACCTACCTCAAAAGACAAACTTTAGGAGATCTGCATCAGGACACATGTGTCAGGAGAGCTGCCTTAGGAGACCTGTGAAAGGACACCTGCCTCGGTGGAATCCATTTAATAAACCTGCATCGGGAGACTTGCGTCAGGGGACCTGCGTCAGGAGGCCAACTTAATTACACCTGCGTCAGGGGACCTACTTCGGGAGACATACTATAGTAGATCTATATCAAGAGACCTGTGTCAGGGAAGCTGCTTTAGGATTGCTGTGAAAGGAGATCTCCATCAGTGGAATCCACATTAGCAAACATGCATCAGTAGACCTGTATCAGGGGACCTGCGTTAGGAGGCCCACTTTATGACACCTGCGTCAGAGGACCTACCTCAGGAGATTTACTTTAGGAGATCTGCATCAGGAGACATGTGTCAGGGGAACTGCCTTAGGAGACCTGTGAAAGGAGATCTGCATCAGTGGAATCCAATTTAGGAAACCTGCATAAGGAGACCTTCTTCAGGGGACTAGCGTCAGGAGGCCCACTTTATGACACCTGCATCAGGGACCTACTTCAGGAGACGCAATTTAGTAGATCTATATCAGGAGGGCTGTGTCAGGGAGCTGCCTGAGGAGACCTGTGAAAGGAGACCTGCCTCAGTGGAATCCACTTTAGGAAATCTGCATCAGGAGTCCTGCGTCAGGGGACCTGCGTCAGGAGGCCCATTTTATGACACCTGCGTCAGGGGACCTACTTCAGGAGATGCACTTTAATAGATCAATATCAGGAGACCTGTGTCAGGGGAGCTGCTTTAGGATTGCTGTGAAAGGAGATCTGCATCAGTTGAATCCACATTAGGAAACCTGCATCAGTAGACCTGTATAAGGGGACCTGCGTCAGAAGGCCCACTATATGATACTTGCGTCAGGAGGCCCACCTTATAACATCTGCGTCAGGGGACATAACTTAGGACACACACTTTAAGAGAACTCCTTCAGGAGAGCTTTGTCAGGGGAGCTGCGTTAGGAGACCTGTAAAAGGAGACCTGTGAACGTGGAATGCACTTTAGGAAACCTGCATCAAGAGACCTGCGTCAGGAGACCCACTTTATGACACCTGCATCAGGAGGCCCACTTTATGACACCTGAGTACGGGGACCTACTTCTGGAGATGCACTTTAGGAGATCTTTATCAGGAGACCTGTGTCAGGGGAGCTGCTTAAGGGTCTTGTGAAAGGAGATCTGCATCAGCGGAATAAACATTAGGAAACATGCATCAGTTGACCTGTCTCAGGGGACCTGCATCAGGAGGCCCACTTTATGACACCTGCGTCAGGAGGCCCTCTTTAGGGGACCCTCGTCACAAGGCCCACTTTATGACACCTGCGTCAGGGGACCTACTTCAGGAGACGCAATTTAGTAGATCTATATCAGGAGGGCTGTGTCAGGGGAGCTGCCTGAGGAGACCTGTGAAAGGAGACCTTCCTCAGTGGAATCCACTTTAGGAAATCTGCATCAGGAGTCCTGCGTCAGGGGACCTGCGTCAGGAGGCCCACTTTATGACACCTGCATCAGGGGACCTACTTCAGGAGACGCACTTTAATAGATCTATATCAGGAGACCTGTGTCAGGGGAGCTGCTTTAGGATTGCTGTGAAAGGAGATCTGCATCAGTGGAATCCACATTAGGAAACCTGCATCAGTAGACCTGTACAAGGGGACCTGCGTCAGGAGGCCCACTATATGATACCTGCGTCAGGAGGCCCACCTTATAACATCTGCGTCAGGGGACATAACTTAGGAGACACACTTTAAGAGAACTCCTTCAGGAGAGCTTTGTCAGGGGAGCTGCGTTAGGAGACCTGTAAAAGGAGACCTGTGAACGTGGAATGCACTCCAGGAAACCTGCATCAAGAGACCTGCGTCAGGAGACCCACTTTATGACACCTGCATCAGGAGGCCCACTTTATGACACCTGAGTCAGGGGACCTACTTCTGGAGATGCACTTTAGGAGATCTTTATCAGGAGACCTGTGTCAGGGGAGCTGCTTAAGGAGTCTTGTGAAAGGAGATCTGCATCAGCGGAATAAACATTAGGAAACATGCATCAGTTGACCTGTCTCAGGGGACCTGCATCAGGAGGCCCACTTTATGACACCTGCGTCAGGAGGCCCTCTTTAGGGGACCCTCGTCACAAGGCCCACTTTATGACACCTGCGTCAGGGGACCTACTTCAGGAGACGCAATTTAGTAGATCTATATCAGGAGGGCTGTGTCAGGGGAGCTGCCTGAGGAGACCTGTGAAAGGAGACCTTCCTCAGTGGAATCCACTTTAGGAAATCTGCATCAGGAGTCCTGCGTCAGGGGACCTGCGTCAGGAGGCCCACTTTATGACACCTGCGTCAGGGGACCTACTTCAGGAGACGCACTTTAATAGATCTATATCAGGAGACCTGTGTCAGGGGAGCTGCTTTAGGATTGCTGTGAAAGGAGATCTGCATCAGTGGAATCCACATTAGGAAACCTGCATCAGTAGACCTGTATAAGGGGACCTGCGTCAGGAGGCCCACTATATGATACCTGCGTCAGGAGGCCCACCTTATAACATCTGCGTCAAGGGACATAACTTAGGAGACACACTTTAAGAGAACTCCTTCAGGAGAGCTTTGTCAGGGGAGCTACGTTAGGAGACCTGTAAAAGGAGACCTGTGAACGTGGAATGCACTTTAGGAAACCTGCATCAGGAGACCTGCGTCAGGAGACCCACTTTATGACACCTGCATACTTAAAGAGATGCACTTTAGGAGATCTCCGTCACGAGAGCTGTGTCAGGGACCTGCGTTAAGAGACCTGTAAAAGGAGACCTGCGTCAGTGGAATCATCTTTAGGAAACCTGAATCAGCACACCTGTGAAAGGAGACCTTTGTGAGGAGGCCCACTTAATTACACCTGCGTCAGGGGACCTACCTCAGAAAACAAACTTTAGGAGATCTGCATCAGGACACATGTGTCAGGAGAGCTGCCTTAGGAGACCTGTGAAAGGACACCTGCCTCGGTGGAATCCATTTAATAAACCTGCATCGGGAGACTTGCGTCAGGGGACCTGCGTCAGGAGGCCAACTTAATTACACCTGCGTCAGGGGACATACTTCGGGAGACATACTATAGTAGATCTATATCAAGAGACCTGTGTCAGGGAAGCTGCTTTAGGATTGCTATGAAAGGAGATCTCCATCAGTGGAATCCACATTAGCAAACATGCATCAGTAGACCTGTATCAGGGGATCTGCGTTAGGAGGCCCACTTAATTACACCTGCGTCAGGGGACCTACTTCGGGAGACATACTATAGTAGATCTATATCAGGAGACCTGTGTCAGGGAAGCTGCTTTAGGATTGCTGTGAAAGGAGATCTCCATCAGTGGAATCCACATTAGCAAACATGCATCAGTAGACCTGTATCAGGGGACCTGCGTTAGGAGGCCCACTTTATGACACCTGCGTCAGAGGACCTACCTCAGGAGATTTACTTTAGGAGATCTGCATCAGGAGACATGTGTCAGGGGAACTGCCTTAGGAGACCTGTGAAAGGAGATCTGAATCAGTGGAATCCACTTTAGGAAACCTGCATAAGGAGACCTGCTTCAGGGGACTAGCGTCAGGATGCCCACTTTATGACACCTGCGTCAGGGGACCTACTTCAGGAGACGCAATTTAGTGGATCTATATCAGGAGAGCTGCGTCAGGGGAACTGCCTTAGGAGGCCCACTATATGACACCTGCGTCAGCGGACCTACTTCAGGAGACGCATTTTAGTAGATCTATATCAGGAGACCTGTGTCAGGGGAGCTGCTTTAGGATTGCTGTGAAAGGAGATCTGTGTCAGTGGAATCCACATTAGGAAACGTGCATCAGTAGACCTGCATCAGGGGACCTGCGTCAGGAGGCCCACTATATGATACCTGCGTCAGGAGGCCCACCTTATAACATCTGCGTCAGGGGACATAACTTAGGAGACACACTTTAAGAGAACTCCTTCAGGAGAGCTTTGTCATGGGAGCTGCGTTAGGAGACCTGTGAAAGGAGACCTGCGTCAGTCGAATCCACTTTAGGAAACCTGCATCAGGAGACCTGCGTCAGGAGGTCCACTTTATGACACCTGTGTCTGGGAACCTACCTCAAAAGTCGAACTTTATCAGATCTCCGTCAGGAGAGCTGTGTCAGGGGAGCTGCCTTAGGAGACCTATGAAAGGAGACCTGCCGAAGTGAAAACCACTTTAGGAAACCTGCAATAGGAGACCTGCAACAGGAGGCTCACTAAATGACACCTGTGCCAGGGGACCAACCTCAGGGGATGCAATTTAAGAGATCTCCGTATGGAGAGCTGTGTCAGGGGAACTGCCTTTGGACACCTGTGAAAGGAGAACTGAGGCAGTGGAATCCACTTTGGGAAACCTGAATCAGGAGACCTCCTTCAGGGGACCTGCGTCAGGAGGCCCACTTTATGACACCTGCGTCAGGGGACCTACTTCAGGAGACGCAATTTAGTAGATCTATATCAGGAGAGCTGTGTCAGGGGAGCTGCCTGAGGAGACCTGTGAAAGGAGACCTGCCTTAGTGGAATCCACTTTAGGAAATCTGCATCAGGAGTCCTGCGTCAGGGGACCTGCGTCAGGAGGCCCACTTTATGACACCTGCGTCAGGGGACCTACTTCAGGAGACGCACTTTAATAGATCTATATCAGGAGACCTGTGTCAGGGAAGCTGCTTTAGGATTGCTGTGAAAGGAGATCTGCATCAGTGGAATCCACATTAGGAAACCTGCATCAGTAGACCTGTATAAGGGGACCTGCGTCAGGAGGCCCACTATATGACACCTGCGTCAGGAGGCCCACCTTATAACACCTGCGTCAGGTGACCTACCTTAGGAGACGTACTTTAGGATATCTCCGACAGGAGAGCTGTGTCAGGGGAACTGCCTTAGGAGACCTGTAAAAGGAGACCTGTCAACGTGGAATGCACTTTAGGAAACCTGCATCAGGAGACCTGCGTCAGGAGACCCACTTTATGACACCTGCATACTTAAAGAGATGCACTTTAGGAGATCTCCGTCACGAGAGCTGTGTCAGGGACCTGCGTTAAGAGACCTGTGAAAGGAGACCTGCGTCAGTGGAATCATCTTTAGGAAACCTTAATCAGCAGACCTGTGAAAGGAGACCTTTGTGAGGAGGCCCACTTAATTACACCTGCGTCAGGGGACCTACCTCAGAAGACAAACTTTAGGAGATCTGCATCAGGACATATGTGTCAGGAGAGCTGCCTTAGGAGACCTGTGAAAGGACACCTGCCTCGGTGGAATCCATTTAATAAACCTGCATCGGGAGACTTGCGTCAGGGGACCTGCGTCAGGAGGCCAACTTAATTACACCTGCATCAGGGGACCTACTTCAGGTGACATACTATATTAGATCTATATCAGGAGACCTGTGTCAGGGAAGCTGCTTTAGGATTGCTGTGAAAGGAGATCTCCATCAGTGGAATCCACATTAGCAAACATGCATCAGTAGACCTGTATCAGGGGACCTGCGTTAGGAGGCCCACTTAATTACACCTGCGTCAGGGGACCTACTTCGGGAGACATACTATAGTAGATCTATATCAGGAGACCTGTGTCAGGGAAGCTGCTTTAGGATTGCTGTGAAAGGAGATCTCCATCAGTGGAATCCACATTAGCAAACATGCATCAGTAGACCTGTATCAGGGGACCTGCGTTAGGAGGCCCACTTTATGACACCTGCGTTGGAGGACCTACCTCAGGAGATTTACTTTAGGAGATCTGCATCAGGAGACATGTGTCAGGGGAACTGCCTTAGGAGACCTGTGAAAGGAGATCTGCATCAGTGGAATCCACTTTAGGAAACTTGCATAAGGAGACCTGTTTCAGGGGACTAGCGTCAGGACGCCCACTTTATGACACCTGCGTCAGGGGACCTACTTCAGGAGACGCAATTTAGTAGATCTATATCAGGAGAGCTGTGTCAGGGGAGCTGCCTGAGGAGACCTGTGAAAGGAGACCTGCCTTAGTGGAATCCACTGTAGGAAATCTGCATCAGGAGTCCTGCGTCAGGGGACCTGCGTCAGGAGGCCCACTTTATGACACCTGCGTCAGGGGACCTACTTCAGGAGACGCACTTTAGTAGATCTATATCAGGAGACCTGTGTCAGGGGAGCTGCTTTAGGATTGCTGTGAAAGGAGATCTCCATCAGTGGAATCCACATTAGGAAACATGCATCAGTAGACCTGTGTCAGGGGACCAGCGTCAGGAGGCCCACTTTATGACACCTGTTTCAGGGGACCTACTCCAGGAGACGCACTTTAGTAGATCTATATCAGAAGACCTGTGTCAGGGGAGCTACTTTGGGATTGCTGTGAAAGGAGATCTGTATCAGTGGAATCCACATTAGGAAACATGCATCAGTAGACCTGCATCAGGGGACCTGTGTCAGGAGGCCCATTTTATGACACCTGCGTCTGAGGACCTACCTCAGGATATATACTTTAGGAGATCTGCGTCAGGAGACGTGTCAGGGGAACTGCCTTAGGAGACCTGTGAAAGGAGATCTGCATCAGTGGAATCCACTTTAGGAAATCTGCATCAGGAGACCTGTGTCAGGGGAGCTGCTTTAGGATTGCTGTGAAAGGAGATCTGTATCAGAAGGAATCCACATTAGGAAACATGCATCAGTAGACCTGCATCAGGGGACCTGCGTCAGGAGGCCCACTTTATGACACCTGCATCAGGAGGTCCACATTATAACACCTGCGTCAGGGGACCTACTTCAGGAGACGAACTATAGTAGATCTATATCAGGAGACCTGTGTCAGGGAAGCTGCTTTAGGATTGCTGTGAAAGGAGATCTCCATCAGTGGAATCCACTTTAGGAAACCTGAATCAGGAGACCTCCTTCAGGGGACCTGCGTCAGGAGGCCCACTTTATGACACCTGCGTCAGGGGACCTACTTCAGGAGACGCAATTTAGTAGATCTATATCAGGAGAGCTGTGCAAGGGGAGCTGCCTGAGGAGACCTGTGAAAGGAGACCTGCCTTAGTGGAATCCACTTTAGGAAATCTGCATCAGGAGTCCTGCGTTAGGGGACCTGCGTCAGGAGGCCCACTTTATGACACCTGCGTCAGGGGACCTACTTCAGGAGACGCACTTTAGTAGATCTATATCAGGAGACCTGTGTCAGAGGAGCTGCTTTAGGATTGCTGTGAAAGGAGATCTGTATCAGTGGAATCCACATTAGGAAACATGCATCAGTAGACCTGCATCAGGGGACCTGCGTCAGGAGGCCCACTATATGATACCTGCGTCAGGAGGCCCACCTTATAACATCTGCGTCAGGGGACATAACTTAGGAGACACACTTTAAGAGAACTCCTTCAGGAGAGCTTTGTCATGGGAGCTGCGTTAGGAGACCTGTGAAAGGAGACCTGCGTCAGTCGAATCCACTTTAGGAAACCTGCATCAGGAGACATGCGTCAGGAGGTCCACTTTATGACACCTGTGTCTGGGAACCTACCTCAGAAGTCGAACTTTATCAGATCTCCGTCAGGAGAGCTGTGTCAGGGGAGCTGCCTTAGGAGACCTATGTAAGGAGACCTGCCGAAGTGAAAACCACTTTAGGAAACCTGCAATAGGAGACCTGCAACAGGAGGCTCACTAAATGACACCTGTGCCAGGGGACCAACCCCAGGGGATACAATTTAAGAGATCTCCGTATGGAGAGCTGTGTCAGGGGAACTGCCTTTGGACACCTGTGAAAGGAGAACTGAGGCAGTGGAATCCACTTTGGGAAACCTGCATCAGGAGACCTGCATCGGGGGACCTGCGTCAGGAGGTCCACTTTATGACACCAGTGTCAGGGGACTTACCTCAGGAGACCCACGTTTGGAGATCCGCGTTTGAAGACATGTGGCAGGGGAGCTGACTTAGTCGACCTGTGAAAGGAGACCAGCGTCAGTGGAATACACTTTAGTAAACCTGAATCATGAGACCTGCGTCAGGGGACCTGCGTCAGGAGGCCCACTTTATGACACCTGCATCAGGAGGTCCACATTATAACACCTGCGTCAGGGGACTTACCTCAGGAGACGCACTTTAGTAGATCTATATCAGGAGACCTGTGTCAGGGAGCTGCTTTAGGATTGCTGTGAAAGGAGATCTGTATCAGTGGAATCCACATTAGGAAACATGCATCAGTAGACCTGCATCAGGGGACCTGCGTCAGGAGGCCCATTTTATGACACCTGCGTCTGAGGACCTACCTCAGGATATATACTTTAGGAGATCTGTGTCAGGAGACGTGTCAGGGAACTGCCTTAGGAGACCTGTGAAAGGAGATCCGCATCAGTGGAATCCACTTTAGGAAATCTGCATCAGGAGACCTGTGTCAGGGAGCTGCTTTAGGATTGCTGTGAAAGGAGATCTGTATCAGAAGGAATCCACATTAGGAAACATGCATCAGTAGACCTGCATCAGGGGACCTGCGTCAGGAGGCCCACTTTATGACACCTGCGTCAGGGGACCTACTTCAGGAGACGCACTTTAATAGATCTATATCAGGACACCTGTGTCAGGGGAGCTGCTTTAGGATTGCTGTGAAAGGAGATCTGCATCAGTGGAATCCACATTAGGAAACCTGCACCAGTAGACCTCTATAAGGGGACCTGTGTCAGGAGGCCCACTATATGACACCTGCGTCAGGAGGCCCACCTTATAACACCTGCGTCAGGTGACCTACCTTAGGAGATGTACTTTAGGATATCTCCGACAGGAGAGCTGTGTCAGGGGAACTGCCTTAGGAGACCTGTAAAAGGAGACCTGTGAACGTGGAATGCACTTTAGGAAACCTGCATCAGGAGACCTGCGTCAGGAGACCCACTTTATGACACCTGCATACTTAAAGAGATGCACTTTAGGAGATCTCCGTCACGAGAGCTGTGTCAGGGACCTGCGTTAAGAGACCTGTGAAAGGAGACCTGCGTCAGTGGAATCATCTTTAGGAAACCTTAATCAGCAGACCTGTGAAAGGAGACCTTTGTGAGGAGGCCCACTTAATTACACCTGCGTCAGGGGACCTACCTCAGAAGACAAACTTTAGGAGATCTGCATCAGGACATATGTGTCAGGAGAGCTGCCTTAGGAGACCTGTGAAAGGAGACCTGCCTCGGTGGGATCCATTTAATAAACCTGCATCGGGAGACTTGCGTCAGGGGACCTGCGTCAGGAGGCCCACTTTATGTCACCTGCGTCAGGGGACCTACTTCGGGAGACATACTATAGTAGATCTATATCAGGAGACCTGTGTCAGGGAAGCTGCTTTAGGATTGCTGTGAAAGGAGATCTCCTTCAGTGGAATCCACATTAGCAAACATGCAACAGTAGACCTGTATCAGGGGACCTGCGTTAGGAGGGCCACTTTATGACACCTGCGTCAGAGGACCTACCTCAGGAGATTTACTTTAGGAGATCTGCATCAGGAGACATGTGTCAGGGGAACTGCCTTAGGAGACCTGTGAAAGGAGATCTGCATCAGTGGAATCCACTTTAGGAAACTTGCATAAGGAGACCTGTTTCAGGGGACTAGCGTCAGGACGCCCACTTTATGACATCTGCATCAGGGGACCTATCTTAGGAGACGCATTTTAGTAGATCTATATCAGGGAACCTGTGTCAGGGGAGCTGCATGAGGAGACCTGTGAAAGGAGACCTGCCTCAGTGGAATCCACTTTAGGAAATCTGCATCAGGAGACCTGCGTCAGGGGAACTGCCTTAGGAGGCCCACTATATGACACCTGCGTCAGCGGACGTACTTCCGGAGACGCACTTTAGTAGATCTATATCAGGAGACCTGTGTCAGGGGAGCTACTTTAGGATTGCTGTGAAAGGAGATCTATATCAGTGGAATCCACATTAGGAAACATGCATCAGTAGACCTGCATCAGGGGACCTGCGTCAGGAGGCCCATTTTATGACACCTGCGTCAGAGGACCTACCTCATGTTATATACTTTAGGAGATCTGCGTCAGGAGACGTCTCAGGGGAACTGCCTTAGGAGACCTGTGAAAGGAGATCTGCATCAGTGGAATCCACTTTAGGAAATCTGCATCAGGAGACCTGTGTCAGGGGAGCTGCTTTAGGATTGCTGTGAAAGGAGATCTGTATCAGAAGGAATCCACATTAGGAAACATGCATCAGTAGACCTGCATCAGGGGACCTGCGTCAGGAGGCCCACTTTATGACACCTGCGTCAGGGGACCTACTTCAGGAGACGCAATTTAGTAGATCTATATCAGGAGAGCTGTGCAAGGGGAGCTGCCTGAGGAGACCTGTGAAAGGAGACCTGCCTTAGTGGAATCCACTTTAGGAAATCTGCATCAGGAGTCCTGCGTTAGGGGACCTGCGTCAGGAGGCCCACTTTATGACACCTGCGTCAGGGGACCTACTTCAGGAGACGCACTTTAGTAGATCTATATCAGGAGACCTGTGTCAGAGGAGCTGCTTTAGGATTGCTGTGAAAGGAGATCTGTATCAGTGGAATCCACATTAGGAAACATGCATCAGTAGACCTGCATCAGGGGACCTGCGTCAGGAGGCCCACTATATGATACCTGCGTCAGGAGGCCCACCTTATAACATCTGCGTCAGGGGACATAACTTAGGAGACACACTTTAAGAGAACTCCTTCAGGAGAGCTTTGTCATGGGAGCTGCGTTAGGAGACCTGTGAAAGGAGACCTGCGTCAGTCGAATCCACTTTAGGAAACCTGCATCAGGAGACATGCGTCAGGAGGTCCACTTTATGACACCTGTGTCTGGGAACCTACCTCAGAAGTCGAACTTTATCAGATCTCCGTCAGGAGAGCTGTGTCAGGGGAGCTGCCTTAGGAGACCTATGTAAGGAGACCTGCCGAAGTGAAAACCACTTTAGGAAACCTGCAATAGGAGACCTGCAACAGGAGGCTCACTAAATGACACCTGTGCCAGGGACCAACCCCAGGGGATACAATTTAAGAGATCTCCGTATGGAGAGCTGTGTCAGGGGAACTGCCTTTGGACACCTGTGAAAGGAGAACTGAGGCAGTGGAATCCACTTTGGGAAACCTGCATCAGGAGACCTGCATCGGGGGACCTGCGTCAGGAGGTCCACTTTATGACACCAGTGTCAGGGGACTTACCTCAGGAGACCCACGTTTGGAGATCCGCGTTTGAAGACATGTGGCAGGGAGCTGACTTAGTCGACCTGTGAAAGGAGACCAGCGTCAGTGGAATACACTTTAGTAAACCTGAATCATGAGACCTGCGTCAGGGGACCTGCGTCAGGAGGCCCACTTTATGACACCTGCATCAGGAGGTCCACATTATAACACCTGCGTCAGGGGACTTACCTCAGGAGACGCACTTTAGTAGATCTATATCAGGAGACCTGTGTCAGGGGAGCTGCTTTAGGATTGCTGTGAAAGGAGATCTGTATCAGTGGAATCCACATTAGGAAACATGCATCAGTAGACCTGCATCAGGGGACCTGCGTCAGGAGGCCCATTTTATGACACCTGCGTCTGAGGACCTACCTCAGGATATATACTTTAGGAGATCTGTGTCAGGAGACGTGTCAGGGGAACTGCCTTAGGAGACCTGTGAAAGGAGATCCGCATCAGTGGAATCCACTTTAGGAAATCTGCATCAGGAGACCTGTGTCAGGGGAGCTGCTTTAGGATTGCTGTGAAAGGAGATCTGTATCAGAAGGAATCCACATTAGGAAACATGCATCAGTAGACCTGCATCAGGGGACCTGCGTCAGGAGGCCCACTTTATGACACCTGCGTCAGGGGACCTACTTCAGGAGACGCACTTTAATAGATCTATATCAGGACACCTGTGTCAGGGGAGCTGCTTTAGGATTGCTGTGAAAGGAGATCTGCATCAGTGGAATCCACATTAGGAAACCTGCACCAGTAGACCTCTATAAGGGGACCTGTGTCAGGAGGCCCACTATATGACACCTGCGTCAGGAGGCCCACCTTATAACACCTGCGTCAGGTGACCTACCTTAGGAGATGTACTTTAGGATATCTCCGACAGGAGAGCTGTGTCAGGGGAACTGCCTTAGGAGACCTGTAAAAGGAGACCTGTGAACGTGGAATGCACTTTAGGAAACCTGCATCAGGAGACCTGCGTCAGGAGACCCACTTTATGACACCTGCATACTTAAAGAGATGCACTTTAGGAGATCTCCGTCACGAGAGCTGTGTCAGGGACCTGCGTTAAGAGACCTGTGAAAGGAGACCTGCGTCAGTGGAATCATCTTTAGGAAACCTTAATCAGCAGACCTGTGAAAGGAGACCTTTGTGAGGAGGCCCACTTAATTACACCTGCGTCAGGGACCTACCTCAGAAGACAAACTTTAGGAGATCTGCATCAGGACATATGTGTCAGGAGAGCTGCCTTAGGAGACCTGTGAAAGGAGACCTGCCTCGGTGGGATCCATTTAATAAACCTGCATCGGGAGACTTGCGTCAGGGGACCTGCGTCAGGAGGCCCACTTTATGTCACCTGCGTCAGGGGACCTACTTCGGGAGACATACTATAGTAGATCTATATCAGGAGACCTGTGTCAGGGAAGCTGCTTTAGGATTGCTGTGAAAGGAGATCTCCTTCAGTGGAATCCACATTAGCAAACATGCAACAGTAGACCTGTATCAGGGGACCTGCGTTAGGAGGGCCACTTTATGACACCTGCGTCAGAGGACCTACCTCAGGAGATTTACTTTAGGAGATCTGCATCAGGAGACATGTGTCAGGGGAACTGCCTTAGGAGACCTGTGAAAGGAGATCTGCATCAGTGGAATCCACTTTAGGAAACTTGCATAAGGAGACCTGTTTCAGGGGACTAGCGTCAGGACGCCCACTTTATGACATCTGCATCAGGGACCTATCTTAGGAGACGCATTTTAGTAGATCTATATCAGGGAACCTGTGTCAGGGGAGCTGCATGAGGAGACCTGTGAAAGGAGACCTGCCTCAGTGGAATCCACTTTAGGAAATCTGCATCAGGAGACCTGCGTCAGGGGAACTGCCTTAGGAGGCCCACTATATGACACCTGCGTCAGCGGACGTACTTCCGGAGACGCACTTTAGTAGATCTATATCAGGAGACCTGTGTCAGGGGAGCTACTTTAGGATTGCTGTGAAAGGAGATCTATATCAGTGGAATCCACATTAGGAAACATGCATCAGTAGACCTGCATCAGGGGACCTGCGTCAGGAGGCCCATTTTATGACACCTGCGTCAGAGGACCTACCTCAGGTTATATACTTTAGGAGATCTGCGTCAGGAGACGTCTCAGGGGAACTGCCTTAGGAGACCTGTGAAAGGAGATCTGCATCAGTGGAATCCACTTTAGGAAATCTGCATCAGGAGACCTGTGTCAGGGGAGCTGCTTTAGGATTGCTGTGAAAGGAGATCTGTATCAGAAGGAATCCACATTAGGAAACATGCATCAGTAGACCTGCATCAGGGGACCTGCGTCAGGAGGCCCACTTTATGACACCTGCGTCAGGAGGCCCACCTTATAACATCTGCGTCAGGGGACATAACTTAGGAGACACACTTTAAGAGAACTCCTTCAGGAGAGCTTTGTCAGGGGAGCTGCGTTAGGAGACCTGTAAAAGGAGACCTGTGAACGTGGAATGCACTTTAGGAAACCTGCATCAAGAGACCTGCGTCAGGAGACCCACTTTATGACACCTGAGTCAGGGGACCTACTTCTGGAGATGTACTTTAGGAGATCTTTATCAGGAGACCTGTGTCAGGGGAGCTGCTTTAGGATTGCTGTGAAAGGAGATCTGTATCAGAAGGAATCCACATTAGGAAACATGCATCAGTAGACCTGCATCAGGGGACCTGCGTCAGGAGGCCCACTTTATGACACCTGCGTCAGGAGGCCCACCTTATAACATCTGCGTCAGGGGACATAACTTAGGAGACACACTTTAAGAGAACTCCTTCAGGAGAGCTTTGTCAGGGGAGCTGCGTTAGGAGACCTGTAAAAGGAGACCTGTGAACGTGGAATGCACTTTAGGAAACCTGCATCAAGAGACCTGCGTCAGGAGACCCACTTTATGACACCTGCATCAGGAGGCCCACTTTATGACACCTGAGTCAGGGGACCTACTTCTGGAGATGTACTTTAGGAGATCTTTATCAGGAGACCTGTGTCAGGGGAGCTGCTTAAGGAGTCTTGTGAAAAGAGATCTGCATCAGCGGAATAAACATTAGGAAACATGCATCAGTTGACCTGTCTCAGGGGACCTGCATCAGGAGGCCCACTTTATGACACCTGCGTCAGGAGGCCCTCTTTAGGGGACCCTCGTCACAAGGCCCACTTTATGACACCTGCGTCAGGGGACCTACTTCAGGAGACGCAATTTAGTAGATCTATATCAGGAGGGCTGTGTCAGGGGAGCTGCCTGAGGAGACCTGTGAAAGGAGACCTTCCTCAGTGGAATCCACTTTAGGAAATCTGCATCAGGAGTCCTGCGTCAGGGGACCTGCGTCAGGAGGCCCACTTTATGACACCTGCGTCAGGGGACCTACTTCAGGAGACGCACTTTAATAGATCTATATCAGGAGACCTGTGTCAGGGGAGCTGCTTTAGGATTGCTGTGAAAGGAGATCTGCATCAGTGGAATCCACATTAGGAAACCTGCATCAGTAGACCTGTATAAGGGGACCTGCGTCAGGAGGCCCACTATATGATACCTGCGTCAGGAGGCCCACCTTATAACATCTGCGTCAAGGGACATAACTTAGGAGACACACTTTAAGAGAACTCCTTCAGGAGAGCTTTGTCAGGGGAGCTACGTTAGGAGACCTGTAAAAGGAGACCTGTGAACGTGGAATGCACTTTAGGAAACCTGCATCAGGAGACCTGCGTCAGGAGACCCACTTTATGACACCTGCATACTTAAAGAGATGCACTTTAGGAGATCTCCGTCACGAGAGCTGTGTCAGGGACCTGCGTTAAGAGACCTGTGAAAGGAGACCTGCGTCAGTGGAATCATCTTTAGGAAACCTGAATCAGCACACCTGTGAAAGGAGACCTTTGTGAGGAGGCCCACTTAATTACACCTGCGTCAGGGGACCTACCTCAGAAAACAAACTTTAGGAGATCTGCATCAGGACACATGTGTCAGGAGAGCTGCCTTAGGAGACCTGTGAAAGGACACCTGCCTCGGTGGAATCCATTTAATAAACCTGCATCGGGAGACTTGCGTCAGGGGACCTGCGTCAGGAGGCCAACTTAATTACACCTGCGTCAGGGGACCTACTTCGGGAGACATACTATAGTAGATCTATATCAAGAGACCTGTGTCAGGGAAGCTGCTTTAGGATTGCTGTGAAAGGAGATCTCCATCAGTGGAATCCACATTAGCAAACATGCATCAGTAGACCTGTATCAGGGGACCTGCGTTAGGAGGCCCACTTAATTACACCTGCGTCAGGGGACCTACTTCGGGAGACATACTATAGTAGATCTATATCAGGAGACCTGTGTCAGGGAAGCTGCTTTAGGATTGCTGTGAAAGGAGATCTCCATCAGTGGAATCCACATTAGCAAACATGCATCAGTAGACCTGTATCAGGGGACCTGCGTTAGGAGGCCCACTTTATGACACCTGCGTCAGAGGACCTACCTCAGGAGATTTACTTTAGGAGATCTGCATCAGGAGACATGTGTCAGGGGAGCTGCCTTAGGAGACCTGTGAAAGGAGATCTGCATCAGTGGAATCCACTTTAGGAAACCTGCATAAGGAGACCTGCTTCAGGGGACTAGCGTCAGGATGCCCACTTTATGACACCTGCGTCAGGGGACCTACTTCAGGAGACGCAATTTAGTGGATCTATATCAGGAGAGCTGTGTCAGGGGAGCTGCCTGAGGAGACCTGTGAAAGGAGACCTGCCTCAGTGGAATCCACTTTAGGAAATCTGCATCAGGAGACCTGCGTCAGGGGAACTGCCTTAGGAGGCCCACTATATGACACCTGCGTCAGCGGACCTACTTCAGGAGACGCATTTTAGTAGATCTATATCAGGAGACCTGTGTCAGGGGAGCTCCTTTATGATTGCTGTGAAAGGAGATCTGTGTCAGTGGAATCCACATTAGGAAACGTGCATCAGTAGACCTGCATCAGGGGACCTGCGTCAGGAGGCCCACTATATGATACCTGCGTCAGGAGGCCCACCTTATAACATCTGCGTCAGGGGACATAACTTAGGAGACACACTTTAAGAGAACTCCTTCAGGAGAGCTTTGTCATGGGAGCTGCGTTAGGAGACCTGTGAAAGGAGACCTGCGTCAGTCGAATCCACTTTAGGAAACCTGCATCAGGAGACCTGCGTCAGGAGGTCCACTTTATGACACCTGTGTCTGGGAACCTACCTCAAAAGTCGAACTTTATCAGATCTCCGTCAGGAGAGCTGTGTCAGGGGAGCTGCCTTAGGAGACCTATGAAAGGAGACCTGCCGAAGTGAAAACCACTTTAGGAAACCTGCAATAGGAGACCTGCAACAGGAGGCTCACTAAATGACACCTGTGCCAGGGGACCAACCTCAGGGGATGCAATTTAAGAGATCTCCGTATGGAGAGCTGTGTCAGGGGAACTGCCTTTGGACACCTGTGAAAGGAGAACTGAGGCAGTGGAATCCACTTTGGGAAACCTGAATCAGGAGACCTCCTTCAGGGGACCTGCGTCAGGAGGCCCACTTTATGACACCTGCGTCAGGGGACCTACTTCAGGAGACGCAATTTAGTAGATCTATATCAGGAGAGCTGTGTCAGGGTAGCTGCCTGAGGAGAC
Source organism: Oryzias celebensis (assembly GCA_014656515.1). Lineage (NCBI taxonomy): Eukaryota > Metazoa > Chordata > Actinopteri > Beloniformes > Adrianichthyidae > Oryzias > Oryzias celebensis. The sequence goes on along the minus strand of BNCR01000117.1, from coordinate 63,434 downwards.
CTGTGAAAGGAGACCTGCCTTAGTGGAATCCACTTTAGGAAATCTGCATCAGGAGTCCTGCGTCAGGGGACCTGCGTCAGGAGGCCCACTTTATGACACCTGCGTCAGGGGACCTACTTCAGGAGACGCACTTTAATAGATCTATATCAGGAGACCTGTGTCAGGGAAGCTGCTTTAGGATTGCTGTGAAAGGAGATCTGCATCAGTGGAATCCACATTAGGAAACCTGCATCAGTAGACCTGTATAAGGGGACCTGCGTCAGGAGGCCCACTATATGACACCTGCGTCAGGAGGCCCACCTTATAACACCTGCGTCAGGTGACCTACCTTAGGAGACGTACTTTAGGATATCTCCGACAGGAGAGCTGTGTCAGGGGAACTGCCTTAGGAGACCTGTAAAAGGAGACCTGTGAACGTGGAATGCACTTTAGGAAACCTGCATCAGGAGACCTGCGTCAGGATACCCACTTTATGACACCTGCATACTTAAAGAGATGCACTTTAGGAGATCTCCGTCACGAGAGCTGTGTCAGGGACCTGCGTTAAGAGACCTGTGAAAGGAGACCTGCGTCAGTGGAATCATCTTTAGGAAACCTTAATCAGCAGACCTGTGAAAGGAGACCTTTGTGAGGAGGCCCACTTAATTACACCTGCGTCAGGGGACCTACCTCAGAAGACAAACTTTAGGAGATCTGCATCAGGACATATGTGTCAGGAGAGCTGCCTTAGGAGACCTGTGAAAGGACACCTGCCTCGGTGGAATCCATTTAATAAACCTGCATCGGGAGACTTGCGTCAGGGGACCTGCGTCAGGAGGCCAACTTAATTACACCTGCATCAGGGGACCTACTTCAGGAGACATACTATATTAGATCTATATCAGGAGACCTGTGTCAGGGAAGCTGCTTTAGGATTGCTGTGAAAGGAGATCTTCATCAGTGGATTCCACATTAGCAAACATGCATCAGTAGACCTGTATCAGGGGACCTGCATTAGGAGGCCCACTTAATTACACCTGCGTCAGGGGACCTACTTCGGGAGACATACTATAGTAGATCTATATCAGGAGACCTGTGTCAGGGAAGCTGCTTTAGGATTGCTGTGAAAGGAGATCTCCATCAGTGGAATCCACATTAGCAAACATGCATCAGTAGACCTGTATCAGGGGACCTGCGTTAGGAGGCCCACTTTATGACACCTGCGTTGGAGGACCTACCTCAGGAGATTTACTTTAGGAGATCTGCATCAGGAGACATGTGTCAGGGGAACTGCCTTAGGAGACCTGTGAAAGGAGATCTGCATCAGTGGAATCCACTTTAGGAAACTTGCATAAGGAGACCTGTTTCAGGGGACTAGCGTCAGGACGCCCACTTTATGACACCTGCGTCAGGGGACCTACTTCAGGAGACGCAATTTAGTAGATCTATATCAGGAGAGCTGTGTCAGGGGAGCTGCCTGAGGAGACCTGTGAAAGGAGACCTGCCTTAGTGGAATCCACTTTAGGAAATCTGCATCAGGAGTCCTGCGTCAGGGGACCTGCGTCAGGAGGCCCACTTTATGACACCTGCGTCAGGGGAGCTACTTCAGGAGACGCACTTTAGTAGATCTATATCAGGAGACCTGTGTCAGGGGAGCTGCTTTAGGATTGCTGTGAAAGGAGATCTGTATCAGTGGAATCCACATTAGGAAACATGCATCAGTAGACCTGCATCAGGGGACCTGCGTCAGGAGGCCCACTATATGATACCTGCGTCAGGAGGCCCACCTTATAACATCTGCGTCAGGGGACATAACTTAGGAGACACACTTTAAGAGAACTCATTCAGGAGAGCTTTGTCATGGGAGCTGCGTTAGGAGACCTGTGAAAGGAGACCTGCGTCAGTCGAATCCACTTTAGGAAACCTGCATCAGGAGACCTGCGTCAGGAGGTCCACTTTCATACACCTGTGTCTGGGAACCTACCTCAGAAGTCGAACTTTATCAGATCTCCGTCAGGAGAGCTGTGTCAGGGGAGCTGCCTTAGGAGACCTATGAAAGGAGACCTGCCGAAGTGAAAACCACTTTAGGAAACCTGCAATAGGAGACCTGCAACAGGAGGCTCACTAAATGACACCTGTGCCAGGGGACCAACCTCAGGGGATGCAATTTAAGAGATCTCCGTATGGAGAGCTGTGTCAGGGGAACTGCCTTTGGACACCTGTGAAAGGAGAACTGAGGCAGTGGAATCCACTTTGGGAAACCTGAATCAGGAGACCTCCTTCAGGGGACCTGCGTCAGGAGGCCCACTTTATGACACCTGCGTCAGGGGACCTACTTCAGGAGACGCAATTTAGTAGATCTATATCAGGAGAGCTGTGTCAGGGGAGCTGCCTGAGGAGACCTGTGAAAGGAGACCTGCCTTAGTGGAATCCACTTTAGGAAATCTCCATCAGGAGTCCTGCGTCAGGGGACCTGCGTCAGGAGGCCCACTTTATGACACCTGCGTCAGGGGACCTACTTCAGGAGACGCACTTTAATAGATCTATATCAGGAGACCTGTGTCAGGGAAGCTGCTTTAGGATTGCTGTGAAAGGAGATCTGCATCAGTGGAATCCACATTAGGAAACCTGCATCAGTAGACCTGTATAAGGGGACCTGCGTCAGGAGGCCCACTATATGACACCTGCGTCAGGAGGCCCACCTTATAACACCTGCGTCAGGTGACCTACCTTAGGAGACGTACTTTAGGATATCTCCGACAGGAGAGCTGTGTCAGGGGAACTGCCTTAGGAGACCTGTAAAAGGAGACCTGTGAACGTGGAATGCACTTTAGGAAACCTGCATCAGGAGACCTGCGTCAGGAGACCCACTTTATGACACCTGCATACTTAAAGAGATGCACTTTAGGAGATCTCCGTCACGAGAGCTGTGTCAGGGACCTGCGTTAAGAGACCTGTGAAAGGAGACCTGCGTCAGTGGAATCATCTTTAGGAAACCTTAATCAGCAGACCTGTGAAAGGAGACCTTTGTGAGGAGGCCCACTTAATTACACCTGCGTCAGGGGACCTACCTCAGAAGACAAACTTTAGGAGATCTGCATCAGGACATATGTGTCAGGAGAGCTGCCTTAGGAGACCTGTGAAAGGACACCTGCCTCGGTGGAATCCATTTAATAAACCTGCATCGGGAGACTTGCGTCAGGGGACCTGCGTCAGGAGGCCAACTTTATGTCACCTGCGTCAGGAGGCCCACCTTACAACACCTGCGTCAGGGGACCTACTTTAGGAGACGTACTTTAGGATATCTCCGACAGGAGAGTTGTGTCAGGGGAACTGCCTTAGGAGACCTGTAAAAGGAGACCTGTGTCCGTGAATTGCACTTTAGGAAACCTGCATCAGGAGACCTGCGTCAGGAGACCCACTTTATGACACCTGCATCAGGAGGCCCACTTTATGACACCTGAGTCAGGGGACCTACTTCTGGAGATGCACTTTAGGAGATCTTTATCAGGAGACCTGTGTCAGGGGAGCTGCTTAAGGAGTCTTGTGAAAGGAGATCTGCATCAGCGGAATAAACATTAGGAAACATGCATCAGTAGACCTGTCTCAGGGGACCTGCGTCAGGAGGCCCACTTTATGACACCTGCGTCAGGGGGCACACCTTATAAAACCTGCGTAAGGGGACCTACCTTAGGAGATCTGCTTTAGGAGAACTCTGTCTGGAGAGCTGTGTTAGGGCAATTTACTTAAAAAACCTGTAAAAGGAGACCTGTGTCACTGGAATCCACTTTAGGAAACCTGCATCAGGAGGCCCTCTTTAGGGGACCTTCGTCACAAGGCCCACTTTATGACACCTGCGTCAGGGGACCTACTTCAGGAGACGCACTTTAAGAGATCTATATATGGAGACCTATTTCAGGGGAGCTGCGTCAGGGAACCTACCTTATGACACCTGATTCAGTGGAATATAGGTTAGGAAACCTGCATCAGGAGGCATGCATCAGGGGACCTGCGTCAGGGGACCATTTTTAGGAGACGCACTTTAGGTTATCTCCGTGAGGAGAGCTTTGTTAGGGGAGCTGCCTTAGGAGACCTGTGAAAGGGGACCTGGTCAGAAGAATCCACATTAGGAAACCTGCATCAAGAGATCCTTGTCAGGAGACCTGCGTCAGGAGGCCCACTTTATGACACCTGCGTCAGGGGACCTACTTCAGGAGACGCAATTTAGTAGATCTATATCAGGAGAGCTGTGTCAGGGGAGCTGCCTGAGGAGACCTGTGAAAGGAGACCTGCCTTAGTGGAATCCACTTTAGGAAATCTGCATCAGGAGTCCTGCGTCAGGGGACCTGCGTCAGGAGGCCCACTTTATGACACCTGCGTCAGGGGACCTACTTCAGGAGACGCACTTTAATAGATCTATATCAGGACACCTGTGTCAGGGGAGCTGCTTTAGGATTGCTGTGAAAGGAGATCTGCATCAGTGGAATTCACATTAGGAAACCTGCATCAGTAGACCTGTATAAGGGGACCTGTGTCAGGAGGGCCACTATATGACACCTGCGTCAGGAGGCCCACCTTATAACACCTGCGTCAGGTGACCTACCTTAGGAGACGTACTTTAGGATATCTCCGACAGGAGAGCTGTGTCAGGGGAACTGCCTTAGGAGACCTGTAAAAGGAGACCTGTGAACGTGGAATGCACTTTAGGAAACCTGCATCAGGAGACCTGCGTCAGGAGACCCACTTTATGACACCTGCATACTTAAAGAGTTGCACTTTAGGAGATCTCCGTCACGAGAGCTGTGTCAGGGACCTGCGTTAAGAGACCTGTGAAAGGAGACCTGCGTCAGTGGAATCATCTTTAGGAAACCTTAATCAGCAGACCTGTGAAAGGAGACCTTTGTGAGGAGGCCCACTTAATTACACCTGCGTCAGGGGACCTACCTCAGAAGACAAACTTTAGAAGATCTGCATCAGGACATATGTGTCAGGAGAGCTGCCTTAGGAGATCTGTGAAAGGAGACCTGCCTCGGTGGGATCCATTTAATAAACCTGCATCGGGAGACTTGCGTCAGGGGACCTGCGTCAGGAGGCCCACTTTATGTCACCTGCGTCAGGGGACCTACTTCGGGAGACATACTATAGTAGGTCTATATCAGGAGACCTGTGTCAGGGAAGCTGCTTTAGGATTGCTGTGAAAGGAGATCTCCATCAGTGGAATCCACATTAGCAAACATGCAACAGTAGACCTGTATCAGGGGACCTGCGTTAGGAGGGCCACTTTATGACACCTGCGTCAGAGGACCTACCTCAGGAGATTTACTTTAGGAGATCTGCATCAGGAGACATGTGTCAGGGGAACTGCCTTAGGAGACCTGTGAAAGGAGATCTGCATCAGTGGAATCCACTTTAGGAAACTTGCATAAGGAGACCTGTTTCAGGGGACTAGCGTCAGGACGCCCACTTTATGACACCTGCATCAGGGGACCTATCTTAGGAGACGCATTTTAGTAGATCTATATCAGGGAACCTGTGTCAGGGGAGCTGCATGAGGAGACCTGTGAAAGGAGACCTGCCTCAGTGGAATCCACTTTAGGAAATTTGCATCAGGAGACCTGCGTCAGGGGAACTGCCTTAGGAGGCCCACTATATGACACCTGCGTCAGCGGACGTACTTCCGGAGACGCACTTTAGTAGATCTATATCAGGACACCTGTGTCAGGGGAGCTGCTTTAGGATTGCTGTGAAAGGAGATCTCCATCAGTGGAATCCACATTAGGAAACATGCATCAGTAGACCTGTGTCAGGGGACCAGCGTCAGGAGGCCCACTTTATGACACCTGTTTCAGGGGACCTACTCCAGGAGACGCACTTTAGTAGATCTATATCAGGAGACCTGTGTCAGGGGAGCTACTTTAGGATTGCTGTGAAAGGAGATCTGTATCAGTGGAATCCACATTAGGAAACATGCATCAGTAGACCTGCATCAGGGGACCTGCGTCAGGAGGCCCATTTTATGACACCTGCGTCAGAGGACCTACCTCAGGATATATACTTTAGGAGATCTGCGTCAGGAGATGTGTCAGGGGAACTGCCTTAGGAGACCTGTGAAAGGAGATCTGCATCAGTGGAATCCACTTTAGGAAATCTGCATCAGGAGACCTGTATCAGGGGAGCTGCTTTAGGATTGCTGTGAAAGGAGATCTGTATCAGAAGGAATCCACATTAGGAAACATGCATCAGTAGACCTGCATCAGGGGACCTGCGTCAGGAGGCCCACTTTCTGACACCTGCGTCAGGGGACCTACTTCAGGAGACGCACTTTAATAGATCTATATCAGGACACCTGTGTCAGGGGAGCTGCTTTAGGATTGCTGTGAAAGGAGATCTGCATCAGTGGAATCCACATTAGGAAACCTGCATCAGTAGACCTCTATAAGGGGACCTGTGTCAGGAGGCCCACTATATGACACCTGCGTCAGGAGGCCCACCTTATAACACCTGCGTCAGGTGACCTACCTTAGGAGACGTACTTTAGGATATCTCCGACAGGAGAGCTGTGTCAGGGGAACTGCCTTAGGAGACCTGTAAAAGGAGACCTGTGAACGTGGAATGCACTTTAGGAGACCTGCATCAGGAGACCTGCGTCAGGAGACCCACTTTATGACACCTGCATACTTAAAGAGATGCACTTTAGGAGATCTCCGTCACGAGAGCTGTGTCAGGGACCTGCGTTAAGAGACCTGTGAAAGGAGACCTGCGTCAGTGGAATTATCTTTAGGAAACCTTAATCAGCAGACCTGTGAAAGGAGACCTTTGTGAGGAGGCCCACTTAATTACACCTGCGTCAGGGGACCTACCTCAGAAGACAAACTTTAGGAGATCTGCATCAGGACATATGTGTCAGGAGAGCTGCCTTAGGAGACCTGTGAAAGGAGACCTGCCTCGGTGGAATCCATTTAATAAACCTGCATCGGGAGACTTGCGTCAGGGGACCTGCGTCAGGAGGCCCACTTTATGTCACCTGCGTCAGGGGACCTACTTCGGGAGACATACTATAGTAGATCTATATCAGGAGACCTGTGTCAGGGAAGCTGCTTTAGGATTGCTGTGAAAGGAGATCTCCATCAGTGGAATCCACATTAGCAAACATGCATCAGTAGACCTGTATCAGGGGACCTGCGTTAGGAGGGCCACTTTATGACACCTGCGTCAGAGGACCTACCTCAGGAGATTTACTTTAGGAGATCTGCATCAGGAGACGTGTCAGGGGAACTGCCTTAGGAGACCTGTGAAAGGAGATCTGCATCAGTGGAATCCACTTTAGGAAACTTGCATAAGGAGACCTGTTTCAGGGGACTAGCGTCAGGACGCCCACTTTATGACACCTGCATCAGGGGACCTATCTTAGGAGTCGCATTTTAGTAGATCTATATCAGGGAACCTGTGTCAGGGGAGCTGCATGAGGAGACCTGTGAAAGGAGACCTGCCTCAGTGGAATCCACTTTAGGAAATCTGCATCAGGAGACCTGCGTCAGGGGAACTGCCTTAGGAGGCCCACTATATGACACCTGCGTCAGCGGACGTACTTCCGGAGACGCACTTTAGTAGATCTATATCAGGAGACCTGTGTCAGGGGAGCTGCTTTAGGATTGCTGTGAAAGGAGATCTGTATCAGTGGAATCCACATTAGGAAACATGCATCAGTAAACCTGCATCAGGGGACCTGCGTCAGGAGGCCCACTATATGATACCTGCGTCAGGAGGCCCACCTTATAACATCTGCGTCAGGGGACATAACTTAGGAGACACACTTTAAGAGAACTCCTTCAGGAGAGCTTTGTCATGGGAGCTGCGTTAGGAGACCTGTGAAAGGAGACCTGCGTCAGTCGAATCCACTTTAGGAAACCTGCATCAGGAGACCTGCTTCAGGAGGTCCACTTTATGACACCTGTTTCAGGGGACCTACTCCAGGAGACGCACTTTAGTAGATCTATATCAGGAGACCTGTGTCAGGGGAGCTACTTTAGGATTGCTGTGAAAGGAGATCTGTATCAGTGGAATCCACATTAGGAAACATGCATCAGTAGACCTGCATCAGGGGACCTGCGTCAGGAGGCCCACTTTATGACACCTGCATCAGGAGGTCCACATTATAACACCTGCGTCAGGGGACTTACCTCAGGAGACGCACTTTAGTAGATCTATATCAGGAGACCTGTGTCAGGGGAGCTGCTTTCGGATTGCTGTGAAAGGAGATCTCCATCAGTGGAATCCACATTAGGAAACATGCATCAGTAGACCTGTGTCAGGGGACCTGCGTCAGGAGGCCCATTTTATGACACCTGCGTCAGAGGACCTACCTCAGGATATATACTTTAGGAGATCTGCGTCAGGAGACGTGTCAGGGGAACTGCCTTAGGAGACCTGTGAAAGGAGATCTGCATCAGTGGAATCCACTTTAGGAAATCTGCATCAGGAGACCTGTGTCAGGGGAGCTGCTTTAGGATTGCTGTGAAAGGAGATCTGTATCAGAAGGAATCCACATTAGGAAACATGCATCAGTAGACCTGCATCAGGGGACCTGCGTCAGGAGGCCCACTTTATGACACCTGCATCAGGAGGTCCACATTATAACACCTGCGTCAGGGGACCTACTTCAGGAGATGAACTATAGTAGATCTATATCAGGAAACCTGTGTCAGGGAAGCTGCTTTAGGATTGCTGTGAAAGGAGATCTCCATCAGTGGAATCCACTTTAGGAAACCTGAATCAGGAGACCTCCTTCAGGGGACCTGCGTCAGGAGGCCCACTTTATGACACCTGCGTCAGGGGACCTACTTCAGGAGACGCAATTTAGTAGATCTATATCAGGAGAGCTGTGTCAGGGGAGCTGCCTGAGGAGACCTGTGAAAGGAGACCTGCCTTAGTGGAATCCACTTTAGGAAATCTGCATCAGGAGTCCTGCGTCAGGGGACCTGCGTCAGGAGGCCCACTTTATGACACCTGCGTCAGGGGACCTACTTCAGGAGACGCACTTTAATAGATCTATATCAGGAGACCTGTGTCAGGGGAGCTGCTTTAGGATTGCTGTGAAAGGAGATCTGCATCAGTGGAATCCACATTAGGAAACCTGCATCAGTAGACCTGTATAAGGGGACCTGTGTCAGGAGGGCCACTATATGACACCTGCGTCAGGAGGCCCACCTTATAACACCTGCGTCAGGTGACCTACCTTAGGAGACGTACTTTAGGATATCTCCGACAGGAGAGCTGTGTCAGGGGAACTGCCTTAGGAGACCTGAAAAAGGAGACCTGTGAACGTGGAATGCACTTTAGGAAACCTGCATCAGGAGACCTGCGTCAGGAGACCCATACACCCATACCCATACACCTGCATACTTAAAGAGATGCACTTTAGGAGATCTCCGTCACGAGAGCTGTGTCAGGGACCTGCGTTAAGAGACCTGTGAAAGGAGACCTGCGTCAGTGGAATCATCTTTAGGAAACCTTAATCAGCAGACCTGTGAAAGGAGACCTTTGTGAGGAGGCCCACTTAATTACACCTGCGTCAGGGGACCTACCTCAGAAGACAAACTTTAGGAGATCTGCATCAGGACATATGTGTGAGGAGAGCTGCCTTAGGAGACCTGTGAAAGGACACCTGCCTCGGTGGAATCCATTTAATAAACCTGCATCGGGAGACTTGCGTCAGGGGACCTGCGTCAGGAGGCCCACTTTATGTCACCTGCGTCAGGAGGCCCACCTTACAACACCTGCGTCAGGGGACCTACTTTAGGAGACGTACTTTAGGATATCTCCGACAGGAGAGCTGTGTCAGGGGAACTGCCTTAGGAGACCTGTAAAAGGAGACCTGTGTCCGTGAATTGCACTTTAGGAAACCTGCATCAGGAGACCTGCGTCAGGAGACCCACTTTATGACAACAGCATCAGGAGGCCCACTTTATGATACCTGAGTCAGGGGACCTACTTCTGGAGATGCACTTTAGGAGATCTTTATCAGGAGACCTGTGTCAGGGGAGCTGCTTAAGGAGTCTTGTGAAAGGAGATCTGCATCAGCGGAATAAACATTAGGAAACATGCATCAGTAGACCTGTCTCAGGGGACCTGCGTCAGGAGGCCCACTTTATGACACCTGCGTCAGGGGGCACACCTTATAAAACCTGCGTAAGGGGACCTACCTTAGGAGATCTGCTTTAGGAGAACTCTGTCTGGAGAGCTGTGTTAGGGCAATTTACTTAAAAAACCTGTAAAAGGAGATCTGTGTCACTGGAATCCACTTTAGGAAACCTGCATCAGGAGGCCCTCTTTAGGGGACCTTCGTCACAAGGCCCACTTTATGACACCTGCGTCAGGGGACCTACTTCAGGAGACGCACTTTAAGAGATCTATATATGGAGACCTATTTCAGGGGAGCTGCGTCAGGGAACCTACCTTATGACACCTGATTCAGTGGAATATAGGTTAGGAAACCTACATCAGGAGGCATGCATCAGGGGACCTGCGTCAGGAGGCCCACTTTATGACACCTGCGTCAGGGGACCTACTTCAGGAGACGCACTTTAATAGATCTATATCAGGAGACCTGTGTCAGGGGAGCTGCTTTAGGATTGCTGTGAAAGGAGATCTGCATCAGTGGAATCCACATTAGGAAACCTGCATCAGTAGACCTGTATAAGGGGACCTGTGTCAGGAGGGCCACTATATGACACCTGCGTCAGGAGGCCCACCTTATAACACCTGCGTCAGGTGACCTACCTTAGGAGACGTACTTTAGGATATCTCCGACAGGAGAGCTGTGTCAGGGGAACTGCCTTAGGAGACCTGAAAAAGGAGACCTGTGAACGTGGAATGCACTTTAGGAAACCTGCATCAGGAGACCTGCGTCAGGAGACCCATACACCCATACCCATACACCTGCATACTTAAAGAGATGCACTTTAGGAGATCTCCGTCACGAGAGCTGTGTCAGGGACCTGCGTTAAGAGACCTGTGAAAGGAGACCTGCGTCAGTGGAATCATCTTTAGGAAACCTTAATCAGCAGACCTGTGAAAGGAGACCTTTGTGAGGAGGCCCACTTAATTACACCTGCGTCAGGGGACCTACCTCAGAAGACAAACTTTAGGAGATCTGCATCAGGACATATGTGTGAGGAGAGCTGCCTTAGGAGACCTGTGAAAGGACACCTGCCTCGGTGGAATCCATTTAATAAACCTGCATCGGGAGACTTGCGTCAGGGGACCTGCGTCAGGAGGCCCACTTTATGTCACCTGCGTCAGGAGGCCCACCTTACAACACCTGCGTCAGGGGACCTACTTTAGGAGACGTACTTTAGGATATCTCCGACAGGAGAGCTGTGTCAGGGGAACTGCCTTAGGAGACCTGTAAAAGGAGACCTGTGTCCGTGAATTGCACTTTAGGAAACCTGCATCAGGAGACCTGCGTCAGGAGACCCACTTTATGACAACAGCATCAGGAGGCCCACTTTATGACACCTGAGTCAGGGGACCTACTTCTGGAGATGCACTTTAGGAGATCTTTATCAGGAGACCTGTGTCAGGGGAGCTGCTTAAGGAGTCTTGTGAAAGGAGATCTGAATCAGCGGAATAAACATTAGGAAACATGCATCAGTAGACCTGTCTCAGGGGACCTGCGTCAGGAGGCCCACTTTATGACACCTGCGTCAGGGGGCACACCTTATAAAACCTGCGTAAGGGGACCTACCTTAGGAGATCTGCTTTAGGAGAACTCTGTCTGGAGAGCTGTGTTAGGGCAATTTACTTAAAAAACCTGTAAAAGGAGATCTGTGTCACTGGAATCCACTTTAGGAAACCTGCATCAGGAGGCCCTCTTTAGGGGACCTTCGTCACAAGGCCCACTTTATGACACCTGCGTCAGGGGACCTACTTCAGGAGACGCACTTTAAGAGATCTATATATGGAGACCTATTTCAGGGGAGCTGCGTCAGGGAACCTACCTTATGACACCTGATTCAGTGGAATATAGGTTAGGAAACCTACATCAGGAGGCATGCATCAGGGGACCTGCGTCAGGAGGCCCACTTTATGACACCTGCGTCAGGGGACCATTTTTAGGAGACGCACTTTAGGTTATCTCCGTGAGGAGAGCTTTGTTAGGGGAGCTGCCTTAGGAGACCTGTGAAAGGGGACCTGGTCAGAAGAATCCACATTAGGAAACCTGCATCAAGAGATCCGTGTCAGGAGACCTGCGTCAGGAGGCCCACTTTATGTCACCTGCGTCAGGAGACCCACCTTACAACACCTGCGTCAGGGGACCTACTTTAGGAGACGTACTTTAGGATATCTCCGACAGGAGAGCTGTGTCAGGGGAACTGCCTTAGGAGACCTGTGAAAGGGGACCTGGTCAGAAGAATCCACATTAGGAAACCTGCATCAAGAGATCAGTGTCAGGAGACCTGCGTCAGGAGGCCCACTTCATGACACCTGTTTCAGGGGACCTACTCCAGGAGACGCACTTTAGTAGATCTATATCAGGAGACCTGTGTCATGGGAGCTGCATCAGGAGACCTGCTTCAGGGGACCTGCGTCAGGAGGCCAACTTAATTACACCTGCGTCAGGGGACCTACTTCGGGAGACATACTATAGTAGATCTATATCAGGAGACCTGTGTCAGGGAAGCTGCTTTAGGATTGCTGTGAAAGGAGATCTCCATCAGTGGAATCCACATTAGCAAACATACATCAGTAGACCTGTATCAGGGGACCTGCGTTAGGAGGCCCACTTTATGACACCTGCGTCAGAGGACCTACCTCAGGAGATTTACTTTAGGAGATCTGCATCAGGAGACATGTGTCAGGGGAACTGCCTTAGGAGACCTATGAAAGGAAATCTGCATCACTGGAATCCACTTTAGGAAAGCTGCATAAGGAGACCTGCTTCAGGGGACTGGCGTCAGGACGCCCACTTTATGACACCTGCATCAGGGGACCTATCTTAGGAGACGCATTTTAGTAGATCTATATCAGGGAACCTGTCTCAGGGGAGCTGCATGAGGAGACATGTGAAAGGACACCTGCCTCAGTGGAATCCACTTTAGGAAATCTGCATCAGGAGACCTGCGTCAGGGGAACTGCGTTAGGAGGCCCACTTTATGACACCTGCGTCAGAGGACCTACCTCAGGAGATTTACTTTAGGAGATCTGCATCAGGAGACATGTGTCAGGGGAACTGCCTTAGGAGACCTGTGAAAGGAGATCTGCATCAGTGGAATCCACATTAGGAAACCTGCATCAGGAGACCTGCTTCAGGGGACCTGCGTCATTAGGACCCCTTTATGACACCTGCGTCAGGGGACCTACTTTAGGAGACGTACTTTAGGATATCTCCGACAGGAGAGCTGTGTCAGGGGAACTGCCTTAGGAGACCTGTAAAAGGAGACCTGTGTCCGTGGAATGCACTTTAGGAAACCTGCATCAGGAGACCGGCGTCAGGAGACCCACTTTATGACACCTGCATCAGGAGGCCCACTTTATGACACCTGAGTCAGGGGACCTACTTCTGGAGATGCACTTTAGGAGATCTTTATCAGGAGACCTGTGTCAGGGGAGCTGCTTAAGGATCTTGTGAAAGGAGATCTGCATCAGCGGAATAAACATTAGGAAAAATGCATCAGTAGACCTGTCTCAGGGGACCTGCGTCAGGAGGCCCACTTTATGACACCTGCGTCAGGGGGCACACCTTATAAAACCTGCGTAAGGGGACCTACCTTAGGATATCTGCTTTAGGAGAACTCTGTCTGGAGAGCTGTGTTAGGGCAATCTACCTAAAAAACCTGTAAAAGGAGACCTGTGTCACTGGAATCCACTTTAGGAAACCTGCATCAGGAGGCCCTCTTTAGGGGACCTTCGTCACAAGGCCCACTTTATGACACCTGCATCAGGGGACCTACTTCAGGAGACGCATTTTAAGAGATCTATATATGGAGACCTATTTCAGGGGAGCTGCGTCAGGGATCCTACCTTATGACACCTGATTCAGTGGAATATAGGTTAGGAAACCTGCATCAGGAGGCATGCATCAGGGGACCTGCGTCAGGAGGCCCACTTTATGACACCTGCGTCAGGGGACCATTTTTAGGAGACGCACTTTAGGTTATCTCCGTGAGGAGAGCTTTGTTAGGGGAGCTGCCTTAGGAGACCTGTGAAAGGGGACCTGGTCAGAAGAATCCACATTAGGAAACCTGCATCAAGAGATCCGTGTCAGGAGACCTGCGTCAGGAGGCCCACTTTATGACACCTGCGTCAGGGGACCTACTTCAGGAGACGCAATTTAGTAGATCTATATCAGGAGAGCTGTGTCAGGGGAGCTGCCTGAGGAGACCTGTGAAAGGAGACCTGCCTTAGTGGAATCCACTTTAGGAAACCTGCATCAGGAGACTAGCGTCAGGAGGCCCACTTTATGACACCTGCATCAGGGGACCTATTTTAGGAAACGCACTTTAAGAGATCTACTTCAGGACACCTGTGTCAGGGGAGCTGCTTCAGAAGTTCTGTGAAAGGAGATCTGCATCAGCGGAATAAACATTAGGAAACATGCATCAGTAGACCTGTCTCAGGGGACCTACGTCAGGAGGCCCACTTAATGACACCTGCGTCAGGAGGTACACCTTATAAAACCTGCGTACGGGGATCTACCTTAGGAGATCTACTTTAGGAGAACTCTGTCTGGAGAGCTGTGTTAGGGCAATTGACTTAATAAACCTGTGAAAGGAGACCTGTGTCAGTGGAATCCACTTTAGGAAACCTGCATCAGGAGGCCCTCTTTAGGGGACCTTCGTCACAAGGCCCACTTTATGACACCTGCGTCAGGGGACCTACTTCAGGAGACGCACTTTAGGAGATCTATATATGGAGACCTGTGTCAGGGGAGCTGCTTTAGGAGTCCTGTGAAAGGAGATCTGCATCAGTGGAATCCACATTAGGAAACCTGCATCAGGAGACCTGCGTCAGGGGACCTGCGTCATGAGGCCCACTTTATGACACCTGCGACAGGGGACCTACCTCAGGAGACGCATTTTAGGAGATCTGCATCAGGAGACCTGTGTCAGGGGAGCTGCGTCACGGGTTCCACTTTATGACACCTGATTCAGTGGAATATAGGTTAGGAAACCTGCATCAGGAGGCCTGCATCAGGGGACCTGCGTCAGGAGGACCACTTTATGACACCTGCATCAGGGGACCTACGTCAGGAGACGAACTTTATCAGATCTCCATCAGGAGAGCTGCCTTAGGAGACCTATGAAAGGAGACCTGCCGAAGTGGAAACCCCTTTAAGAAACCTGCAATAGGAGACCTGCTTCAGGGGACCTGCGTCAGGAGGCCCAACTTATATCACCTGCGACAGGAGATCCACTTTATGACACCTGCGTCAGGAAGCCCACTTTTGACACCTGCGTCAGGGGACCGACTTCAGGAGACGCACTTTAGGAGATCTCTATCAGGAGAGCTCTGTCATGGGAACTGCCTTAGGATACCTGTGAAAGGAGACCGGCGTCAGTGTAATCAACTTTAGGATACCTGCATCAGGAGACCTGCTTCAGGGGACCTGCGTCAGGAGGACCACTTTATGACACCTGCGTCAGGGGACCTACTTCAGGAGACGAACTATAGTAGATCTATATCAGGAGACGTGTGTCAGGGAAGCTGCTTTAGGATTGCTGTGAAAGGAGATCTCCATCAGTGGAATCCACTTTAGGAAACCTATATCAGGAGACCTCCTTCAGGGGACCTGCGTCAGGAGGCCCACTTTATGACACCTGCGTCAGGGCACCTACTTCAGGAGACGAATTATAGTAGATCTATATCAGGAGACGTGTTTTAGGGAAGCTGCTTTAGGACTGCTGTGAAAGGAGATCTCCATCAGTGGAATCCACTTTAGTAAATCTGCATCAGGAGACCTGCGTCAGGGGACCTGCGTCAGGAGGCCCACTTTATGACACCTGCGTCAGGGGACCTACCTCAGGAGATGCAGTTTAGTAGATCTATATCAGGAGACCTGTGTCAGGGGAGCTGCTTTAGGATTGCTGTAAAAGGAGATCTGTATCAGTGGAATCCACATTAGGAAACATGCATCAGTAGACCTGCATCAGGGGACCTGCGTCAGAAGGCCCACTTTATGACACCTGCGTCAGGAGGCCCACCTTATAAAACCTGCGTACGGGGACCTACCTTAAGAGATCTCTTTTAGGAGAACTCTGTCTGGAGAGCTGTGTTAGGGCAATTGACTTAATAAACCTGTGAAAGGACACCTGTGTCACTGGAATCCACTTTAGGAAACCTGCATCAGGAGGCCTAAATCAGGGGACCTGCGTCAGGAAACATGTGTCAGGGGAACTGCCTTAGGAGACCTGTGAAAAGAGATCTGCATTAGTGGAATCCACTTTAGGAAATCTGAATCAGGACACCTGCGTCAGGGGACCTATCTTAGGAGACGCACTTTAAGAGATCTCCTTCAGGAGAGCTTTTGCAGGGGAGCTGCGTTACGAGACATGTGAAAGGAGACCTGCGTCAGTGGAATCCACTTTAAGAAATCTGCATCAGGAGACCTGCGTCAGGGGACCTGCGTCGGGAGGCCCACTTTATGACACCTGCGTCAGGGGACCTACTTCAGGAGACGCACTTTAGTAGAGCTATAACAGATGACCTGTGTCGAGGGCGCTGCTTTAGGATTGCTGTGAAAGGAGATCTGTATCAGTGGAATCCACATTAGGAAACATGCATCAGTAGACCTGCATCAAGGGACCTGCGTCAGGAGGCCCACTATATGACACCTGCGTCAGGGGACCTACTTCAGGAGACGCAATTTAGTAGATCTATATCAGGAGACCTGTGTCAGGGGAGCTGCCTGAGGAGACCTGTGAAAGGAGACCTGGCTCTGTGGAATCCACTTTAGGAAATCTGCATCAGGAGACCTGCGTCAGGGGACCTGCCTCAGGAGGCCAACTATATGACACCTGCGTCAGGGGACCTACTTCAGGAGACGCAATTTAGTAGATCTATATCAGGAGACCTGTGTCAGGGGAGCTGCCTGAGGAGACCTGTGAAAGGAGACCTGGCTCTGTGGAATCCACTTTAGGAAATCTGCATCAGGAGACCTGCGTCAGGGGACCTGCGTCAGGAGGCCCACTTTATGACACCTGCATCAGGGGACCTATCTTAGGAAACGCACTTTAAGAGATGTCCTTCAGGACACCTGTGTCAGGGGAGCTGCTTAAGGAGTTCTGTGAAAGGAGATCTGCATCAGCGGAATAAACATTAGGAAACATGCATCAGTAGACCTGTCTCAGGGGACCTGTGTCAGGAGGCCCACTTAATGACACCTGCGTCAGGAGGTACACCTTATAAAACCTGCGTACGGGGACCTACCTTAGGAGATCTACTTTAGGAGAACTCTGTCTAGAGAGCTGTGTTAGGGCAATTGACTTAATAAACCTGTGAAAGGAGACCTGTGTCAGTGGAATCCACTTTAGGAAACCTGCATCAGGAGGCCCTCTTTAGGGGACCTTTGTCACAAGGCCCACTTTATGACACCTGCGTCAGGGGACCTACTTCAGGAGACGCACTTTAGGAGATCTATATATGGAGACCTGTGTCAGGGGAGCTGCTTTAGGAGTCCTGTGAAAGGAGATCTGCATCAGTGGAATCCACATTAGGAAACCTTCATCAGGAGACCTGCGTCAGGGGACCTGCGTCATGAGGCCCACTTTATGACACCTGCGAATGGGGACCTACCTCAGGAGACGCATTTTAGGAGATCTGCATCAGGAGACCTGTGTCAGGGGAGCTGCGTCAGGGGTACCACTTTATGACACCTGATTCAGTGGAATATAGGTTAGGAAACCTGCATCAGGAGGCCTGCATCAGGGGACCTGCGTCAGGAGGACAACTTTATGACACCTGCATCAGGGGACCTACTTCAGGAGACGAACCTTATCAGATCTCCATCAGGAGAGCTGTGTCAGGAGAGCTGTCTTAGGAGACCTATAAAAGGAGACCTGCCGAAGTGGAAACCATTTTAAGAAACCTGCAATAGGAGACCTGCTTCAGGGGACCTGCGTCAGGAGGCACACTTTATGACACCTGCGTCAGGGGACCTACTTCAGGAGACGAACTATAGTAGATCTATATCAGAAGACCTGTGTTAAGAAAGCTGCTTTAGGATTGCTGTGAAAGGAGATCTCCATCAGTGGAATCCACATTAAGAAACATGCATCAGTAGACCTGCATCAGGGGACCTGCGTCAGGAGGCCAGCCTTATGAAACCTGCGCCGGAGGACCTTCCTCAGGAGATTTACTTTAGGAGATCTGCGTCAGGAGACATGTGTCAGGGGAACTGCCTTGGGAGACCTGTGAAAAGAGATCTGCATCAGTGGAATCCACTTTAGGAAACCTGCATCAGGAGACCTGCATCAGGGGACTAGCGTCAGGAGGCCCACTTTATGACACCTGCTTCAGGGGACCTATCTTAGGAGACGCACTTTAAGAGAACTCCTTCAGGAGAGCTTTGTCAGGAGAGCTGCATTAGGAGACCTGTGAAAGGAGACCTGCGTCAGTCGAATCCACTTTAGGAAACCTGCATCTGGAGACCAGCGTCAGCGGACCTGCGTCCCGAGGCCCACTTTATGACACCTGTGTCTGGGAACCTACCTCAGAAGATGAACTTTATCAGATCTCTGTCAGGAGAGCTGTGTCAGGAGAGCTGCCTTAAGAGACCTATAAAAGGAGACCTGCCGAAATGGAAACCACTTTAGGAAACCTACAATAGGAGACTTGCGTCAGGGGACCTGCGTCAGGAGGCTAACTTAATTACACCTGCGTCAGGGGACCTACTTCGGGAGACATACTATAGTAGATCTATATCAGGAGACCTGTGTCAGGGAAGCTGCTTTAGGATTGCTGTGAAAGAAGATCTCCATCAGTGGAATCCACATTAGCAAACATGCATCAGTAGACCTGTATCAGGGGACCTGCGCTAGGAGGCCCACTTTATGACACCTGCGTCAGAGGACCTACCTCAGGAGATTTACTTTAGGAGATCTGCATCAGGAGACATGTGTCAGGGGAACTGCCTTAGGAGACCTGTGAAAGGAGATCTGCATCAGTGGAATCCACTTTAGGAAACTTGCATAAGGAGACCTGTTTCAGGGGACTAGCGTCAGGACGCCCACTTTATGACACCTGCATCAGGGGACCTATCTTAGGAGAAGCATTTTAGTAGATCTATATCAGGGAACCTGTGTCAGGGGTGCTGCATGAGGAGACCTGTGAAAGGAGACCTGCCTCAGTGGAATCCACTTTAGGAAATCTGCATCAGGAGACCTGCGTCAGGGGAACTGCCTTAGGAGGCCCACTATATGACACCTGCGTCAGCGGACGTACTTCCGGAGACGCACTTTAGTAGATCTATATCAGGACACCTGTGTCAGGGGAGCTGCTTTAGGATTGCTGTGAAAGGAGATCTGTATCAGTGGAATCCACATTAGGAAACATGCATCAGTAGACCTGCATCAGGGACCTGCGTCAGGAAGCCCACTATATGATACCTGCGTCAGGAGGCCCACCTTATAACATCTGCGTCAGGGGACATAACTTAGGAGACACACTTTAAGAGAACTCCTTCAGGAGAGCTTTGTCATGGGAGCTGCATTAGGAGACCTGTGAAAGGAGACCTGCGTCAGTCGAATCCACTTTAGGAAACCTGCATCAGGAGACCTGCGTCAGGAGGTCCACTTTATGACACCTGTGTCTGGGAACCTACCTCAGAAGTCGAACTTTATCAGATCTCCGTCAGGAGAGCTGTGTCAGGGGAGCTGCCTTAGTAGACCTATGTAAGGAGACCTGCCGAAGTGAAAACCACTTTAGGAAACCTGCAATAGGAGACCTGCAACAGGAGGCTCACTAAATGACACCTGTGCCAGGGGACCAACCTCAGGGGATGCAATTTAAGAGATCTCCGTATGGAGAGCTGTGTCAGGGGAACTGCCTTTGGACACCTGTGAAAGGAGAACTGAGGCAGTGGAATCCACTTTGGGAAACCTGCATCAGGAGACCTGCATCGGGGGACCTGCGTCAGGAGGTCCACTTTATGACACCAGCGTCAGGGGACTTACCTCAGGAGACCCACGTTTGGAGATCCGCGTTTGAAGACATGTGGCAGGGGAGCTGACTTAGTCGACCTGTGAAAGGAGACCAGCGTCAGTGGAATACACTTTAGTAAACCTGAATCATGAGACCTGCATCAGGGGACCTGCGTCAGGAGGCCCACTTTATGACACCTGCATCAGGAGGTCCACATTATAACACCTGCGTCAGGGGACTTACCTCAGGAGACGCACTTTAGTAGATCTATATCAGGAGACCTGTGTCAGGGGAGCTGCTTTAGGATTGCTGTGAAAGGAGATCTCCATCAGTGGAATCCACATTAGGAAACATGCATCAGTAGACCTGTGTCAGGGGACCAGCGTCAGGAGGCCCACTTTATGACACCTGTTTCAGGGGACCTACTCCAGGAGACGCACTTTAGTAGATCTATATCAGGAGACCTGTGTCAGGGAGCTACTTTAGCATTGCTGTGAAAGGAGATCTGTATCAGTGGAATCCACATTAGGAAACATGCATCAGTAGACCTGCATCAGGGGACCTGCGTCAGGAGGCCCATTTTATGACACCTGCGTCTGAGGACCTACCTCAGGATATATACTTTAGGAGATCTGCGTCAGGAGACGTGTCAGGGGAACTGCCTTAGGAGACCTGTGAAAGGAGATCTGCATCAGTGGAATCCACTTTAGGAAATCTGCATCAGGAGACCTGTGTCAGGGGAGCTGCTTTAGGATTGCTGTGAAAGGAGATCTGTATCAGAAGGAATCCACATTAGGAAACATGCATCAGTAGACCTGCATCAGGGGACCTGCGTCAGGAGGCCCACTTTATGACACCTGCATCAGGAGGTCCACATTATAACACCTGCGTCAGGGGACCTACTTCAGGAGACGAACTATAGTAGATCTATATCAAGAGACCTGTGTCAGGGAAGCTGCTTTAGGATTGCTGTGAAAGGAGATCTCCATCAGTGAATCCACTTTAGGAAACCTGAATCAGGAGACCTCCTTCAGGGGACCTGCGTCAGGAGGCCCACTTTATGACACCTGCGTCAGGGGACCTACTTCAGGAGACGCAATTTAGTAGATCTATATCAGGAGAGCTGTGTCAGGGGAGCTGCCTGAGGATTGCTGTGAAAGGAGATCTCCATCAGTGAATCCACTTTAGGAAACCTGAATCAGGAGACCTCCTTCAGGGGACCTGCGTCAGGAGGCCCACTTTATGACACCTGCGTCAGGGGACCTACTTCAGGAGACGCAAATTAGTAGATCTATATCAGGAGAGCTGTGTCAGGGGAGCTGCCTGAGGAGACCTGTGAAAGGAGACCTGCCTTAGTGGAATCCACTTTAGGAAATCTGCATCAGGAGTCCTGCGTCAGGGGACCTGCGTCAGGAGGCCCACTTTATGACACCTGCGTCAGGGGACCTACTTCAGGAGACGCACTTTAGTAGATCTATATCAGGAGACCTGTGTCAGGGGAGCTGCTTTAGGATTGCTGTGAAAGGAGATCTGTATCAGTGGAATCCACATTAGGAAACATGCATCAGTAGACCTGCATCAGGGGACCTGCGTCAGGAGGCCACTATATGATACCTGCGTCAGGAGGCCCACCTTATAACATCTGCGTCAGGGGACATAACTTAGGAGACACACTTTAAGAGAACTCCTTCAGGAGAGCTTTGTCATGGGAGCTGCGTTAGGAGACCTGTGAAAGGAGACCTGCGTCAGTCGAATCCACTTTAGGAATCCTGCATCAGGAGACCTGCGTCAGGAGGTCCACTTTATGACACCTGTGTCTGGGAACCTACCTCAGAAGTCAAACTTTATCAGATCTCCGTCAGGAGAGCTGTGTCAGGGGAGCTGCCTTAGGAGACCTATGTAAGGAGACCTGCCGAAGTGAAAACCACTTTAGGAAACCTGCAATAGGAGACCTGCAACAGGAGGCTCACTAAATGACACCTGTGCCAGGGGACCAACCTCAGGGGATGCAATTTAAGAGATCTCCGTATGGAGAGCTGTGTCAGGGGAACTGCCTTTGGACACCTGTGAAAGGAGAACTGAGGCAGTGGAATCCACTTTGGGAAACCTGCATCAGGAGACCTGCATCGGGGACCTGCGTCAGGAGGTCCACTTTATGACACCAGTGTCAGGGGACTTACCTCAGGAGACCCACGTTTGGAGATCCGCGTTTGAAGACATGTGGCAGGGGAGCTGACTTAGTCGACCTGTGAAAGGAGACCAGCGTCAGTGGAATACACTTTAGTAAACCTGAATCATGAGACCTGCGTCAGGGGACCTGCGTCAGGAGGCCCACTTTATGACACCTGCATCAGGAGGTCCACATTATAACACCTGCGTCAGGGGACTTACCTCAGGAGACGCACTTTAGTAGATCTATATCAGGAGACCTGTGTCAGGGGAGCTGCTTTAGGATTGCTGTGAAAGGAGATCTCCATCAGTGGAATCCACATTAGGAAACATGCATCAGTAGACCTGTGTCAGGGGACCAGCGTCAGGAGGCCCACTTTATGACACCTGTTTCAGGGGACCTACTCCTGGAGACGCACTTTAGTAGATCTATATCAGGAGACCTGTGTCAGGGGAGCTACTTTAGGATTGCTGTGAAAGGAGATCTGTATCAGTGGAATCCACATTAGGAAACATGCATCAGTAGACCTGCATCAGGGGACCTGCGTCAGGAGGCCCATTTTATGACACCTGCGTCAGGAGGCCCACCTTATAACACCTGCGTCAGGTGACCTACCTTAGGAGACGTACTTTAGGATATCTCCGACAGGAGAGCTGTGTCAGGGGAACTGCCTTAGGAGACCTGTAAAAGGAGACCTGTGTCGTGGAATGCACTTTAGGAAACCTGCATCAGGAGACCTGCGTCAGGAGACCCACTTTATGACACCTGCATCAGGAGCACTTTATGACACCTGAGTCAGGGACCTACTTCTGGAGATGCACTTTAGGAGATCTTTATCAGGAGACCTGTGTCAGGGAGCTGCTTAAGGATCTTGTGAAAGGAGATCTGCATCAGCGGAATAACATTAGGAAACATGCATCAGTAGACCTGTCTCAGGGACCTGCGTCAGGAGGCCCACTTTATGACACCTGCGTCAGGGGGCACACCTTATAAAACCTGCGTAAGGGACCTACCTTAGGAGATCTGCTTAGGAGAACTCTGTCTGGAGAGCTGTGTTAGGGCAATTTACTTAAAAAACCTGTAAAGGAGACCTATGTCACTGGAATCCACTTTAGGAAACCTGCATCAGGAGGCCTCTTTAGGGGACCTTCGTCACAAGGCCCACTTTATGACACCTGCGTCAGGGGACCTACTTCAGGAGACGCACTTTAGAGATCTATATATGGAGACCTATTTCAGGGGAGCTGCGTCAGGGAACCTACATTATGACACCTGATTCAGTGGAATATAGGTTAGGAAACCTGCATCAGGAGCATGCATCAGGGACCTGCGTCAGGAGGCCCACTTTATGACACCTGCGTCAGGGGACCATTTTTAGGAGACGCACTTTAGGTTATCTCGTGAGGAGAGCTTTGTTAGGGGAGCTGCCTTAGGAGACCTGTGAAAGGGACCTGGTCAGAAGAATCCACATTAGGAAACCTGCATCAAGAGATCTGTGTCAGGAGACCTGCGTCAGGAGGCCCACTTCATGACACCTGTTCAGGGGACCTACTCCAGGAGACGCACTTTAGTAGATCTATATCAGGAGACCTGTGTCAGGGGAGCTGCATCAGGAGACCTGCTTCAGGGGACCTGCGTCAGGAGGCCAACTTAATTACACCTACGTCAGGGGACCTACTTCGGGAGACATACTATAGTAGATCTATATCAGGAGACCTGTGTCAGGGAAGCTGCTTTAGGATTGCTGTGAAAGGAGATCTCCATCAGTGGAATCCACATAAGCAAACATGCATCAGTAGACCTGTATCAGGGGACCTGCGTTAGGAGGCCCACTTTATGACACCTGCGTCAGAGGACCTACCTCAGGAGATTTACTTTAGGAAATCTGCATCAGGAGACCTGCGTCAGGGGAACTGCCTTAGGAGGCCCACTATATGACACCTGCGTCAGCAGACCTACTTCAGGAGACGCACTTTTGTAGATCTATATCAGGAGACCTGTGTCAGGGGAGCTGCTTTAGGATTGCTGTGAAAGGAGATCTGTATCAGTGGAATCCACATTAGGAAACATGCATCAGTAGACCTGCATCAGGGGACCTGCGTCAGGAGGCCCACTATATGATACCTGCGTCAGGAGGCCCACCTTATAACATCTGCGTCAGGGGACCTACTTCAGGAGACGCACTTTAATAGATCTATATCAGGAGACCTGTGTCAGGGAGCTGCTTTAGATGCTGTGAAAGGAGATCTGCATCAGTGGATCCACATTAGGAAACCTGCATCAGGAGACCTGCTTCAGGGGACCTGCGTCATTAGGACCCCTTTATGACACCTGCGTCAGGGGACCTACTTCAGGAGACGAACTATAGTAGATCTATATCAGGAGACCTGCGTCAGTCGAATCCACTTTAGGAATCCTGCATCAGGAGACCTGCGTCAGGAGGTCCACTTTATGACACCTGTGTCTGGGAACCTACCTCAGAAGTCAAACTTTATCAGATCTCCGTCAGGAGAGCTGTGTCAGGGGAGCTGCCTTAGGAGACCTATGTAAGGAGACCTGCGAAGTGAAACCACTTAGGAAACCTGCAATAGGAGACCTGCAACAGGAGGCTCACTAAATGACACCTGTGCCAGGGGACCAACCTCAGGGGATGCAATTTAAGAGATCTCCGTATGGAGAGCTGTGTCAGGGGAACTGCCTTTGGACACCTGTGAAAGGAGAACTGAGGCAGTGGAATCCACTTTGGGAAACCTGCATCAGGAGACCTGCATCGGGGGACCTGCGTCAGGAGGTCCACTTTATGACACCAGTGTCAGGGGACTTACCTCAGGAGACCCACGTTTTGAGATCCCCGTTTGAAGACATGTGGCAGGGGAGCTGACTTAGTCGACCTGTGAAAGGAGACCAGCGTCAGTGGAATACACTTTAGTAAACCTGAATCATGAGACCTGCGTCAGGGGACCTGCGTCAGGAGGCCCACTTTATGACACCTGCATCAGGAGGTCCACATTATAACACCTGCGTCAGGGGACTTACCTCAGGAGACGCACTTTAGTAGATCTATATCAGGAGACCTGTGTCAGGGGAGCTGCTTTAGGATTGCTGTGAAAGGAGATCTCCATCAGTGGAATCCACATTAGGAAACATGCATCAGTAGACCTGTGTCGGGGGACCAGCGTCAGGAGGCCCACTTTATGACACCTGTTTCAGGGGACCTACTCCTGGAGACGCACTTTAGTAGATCTATATCAGGAGACCTGTGTCAGGGGAGCTACTTTAGGATTGCTGTGAAAGGAGATCTGTATCAGTGGAATCCACATTAGGAAACATGCATCAGTAGACCTGCATCAGGGGACCTGCGTCAGGAGGCCCATTTTATGACACCTGCGTCAGGAGGCCCACCTTATAACACCTGCGTCAGGTGACCTACCTTAGGAGACGTACTTTAGGATATCTCCGACAGGAGAGCTGTGTCAGGGGAACTGCCTTAGGAGACCTGTAAAAGGAGACCTGTGTCCGTGGAATGCACTTTAGGAAACCTGCATCAGGAGACCTGCGTCAGGAGACCCACTTTATGACACCTGCATCAGGAGGCCCACTTTATGACACCTGAGTCAGGGGACCTACTTCTGGAGATGCACTTTAGGAGATCTTTATCAGGAGACCTGTGTCAGGGGAGCTGCTTAAGGAGTCTTGTGAAAGGAGATCTGCATCAGCGGAATAAACATTAGGAAACATGCATCAGTAGACCTGTCTCAGGGGACCTGCGTCAGGAGGCCCACTTTATGACACCTGCGTCAGGGGGCACACCTTATAAAACCTGCGTAAGGGGACCTACCTTAGGAGATCTGCTTTAGGAGAACTCTGTCTGGAGAGCTGTGTTAGGGCAATTTACTTAAAAAACCTGTAAAAGGAGACCTATGTCACTGGAATCCACTTTAGGAAACCTGCATCAGGAGGCCCTCTTTAGGGGACCTTCGTCACAAGGCCCACTTTATGACACCTGCGTCAGGGGACCTACTTCAGGAGACGCACTTTAAGAGATCTATATATGGAGACCTATTTCAGGGGAGCTGCGTCAGGGAACCTACATTATGACACCTGATTCAGTGGAATATAGGTTAGGAAACCTGCATCAGGAGGCATGCATCAGGGGACCTGCGTCAGGAGGCCCACTTTATGACACCTGCGTCAGGGGACCATTTTTAGGAGACGCACTTTAGGTTATCTCCGTGAGGAGAGCTTTGTTAGGGGAGCTGCCTTAGGAGACCTGTGAAAGGGGACCTGGTCAGAAGAATCCACATTAGGAAACCTGCATCAAGAGATCTGTGTCAGGAGACCTGCGTCAGGAGGCCCACTTCATGACACCTGTTTCAGGGGACCTACTCCAGGAGACGCACTTTAGTAGATCTATATCAGGAGACCTGTGTCAGGGGAGCTGCATCAGGAGACCTGCTTCAGGGGACCTGCGTCAGGAGGCCAACTTAATTACACCTACGTCAGGGGACCTACTTCGGGAGACATACTATAGTAGATCTATATCAGGAGACCTGTGTCAGGGAAGCTGCTTTAGGATTGCTGTGAAAGGAGATCTCCATCAGTGGAATCCACATAAGCAAACATGCATCAGTAGACCTGTATCAGGGGACCTGCGTTAGGAGGCCCACTTTATGACACCTGCGTCAGAGGACCTACCTCAGGAGATTTACTTTAGGAAATCTGCATCAGGAGACCTGCGTCAGGGGAACTGCCTTAGGAGGCCCACTATATGACACCTGCGTCAGCAGACCTACTTCAGGAGACGCACTTTTGTAGATCTATATCAGGAGACCTGTGTCAGGGGAGCTGCTTTAGGATTGCTGTGAAAGGAGATCTGTATCAGTGGAATCCACATTAGGAAACATGCATCAGTAGACCTGCATCAGGGGACCTGCGTCAGGAGGCCCACTATATGATACCTGCGTCATGAGGCCCACCTTATAACATCTGCGTCAGGGGACCTACTTCAGGAGACGCACTTTAATAGATCTATATCAGGAGACCTGTGTCAGGGGAGCTGCTTTAGGATTGCTGTGAAAGGAGATCTGCATCAGTGGAATCCACATTAGGAAACCTGCATCAGGAGACCTGCTTCAGGGGACCTGCGTCATTAGGACCCCTTTATGACACCTGCGTCAGGGGACCTACTTCAGGAGACGAACTATAGTAGATCTATATCAGGAGACCTGTGTCAGGGAAGCTGCTTTAGGATTGCTGTGAAAGGAGATCTCAATCAGTAGAATCCACTTTAGGAATCCTATATCAGGAGACCTCCTTCGGGGGACCTGCGTCAGGAGGTCCACTTTATGACACCTGCGTCAGGGGACCTACTTCAGGAGACGAACTATAGTAGATCTATATCAGGAGACGTGTGTCAGGGAAGCTGCTTTAGGACTGCCGTGAAAGGAGATCTCCATCAGTGGAATCCACTTTAGGAAATCTGCATCAGGAGACCTGCGTCAGGGGACCTGCGTCAGGAGACCCACTTTATGACACCTGCATACTTAAAGAGATGCACTTTAGGAGATCTCCGTCACGAGAGCTGTGTCAGGGACCTGCGTTAAGAGACCAGTGAAAGGAGACCTTTGTGAGGAGGCCCACTTAATTACACCTGCGTCAGGGGACCTACCTCAGAAGACAAACTTTAGGAGATCTGCATCAGGACACATGTGTCAGGAGAACTGCCTTAGGAGACCTGTGAAAGGACACCTGCCTCGGTGGAATCCATTTAATAAACCTCCATCGGGAGACTTGCATCAGGGGACCTGCGTCAGGAGGCCCACTTTATGTCACTTGCGTCAGGAGGCCCACCTTATAAAACCTGCGTAAGGGGACCTACCTTAGGAGATCTGCTTTAGGAGAACTCTGTCTGGAGAGCTGTGTTAGGGCAATTTACTTAAAAAACCTGTAAAAGGAGACCTATGTCACTGGAATCCACTTTAGGAAACCTGCATCAGGAGGCCCTCTTTAGGGGACCTTCGTCACAAGGCCCACTTTATGACACCTGCGTCAGGGGACCTACTTCAGGAGACGCACTTTAAGAGATCTATATATGGAGACCTATTTCAGGGGAGCTGCGTCAGGGAACCTACATTATGACACCTGATTCAGTGGAATATAGGTTAGGAAACCTGCATCAGGAGGCATGCATCAGGGGACCTGCGTCAGGAGGCCCACTTTATTACACCTGCGTCAGGGGACCATTTTTAGGAGACGCACTTTAGGTTATCTCCGTGAGGAGAGCTTTGTTAGGGGAGCTGCCTTAGGAGACCTGTGAAAGGGGACCTGGTCAGAAGAATCCACATTAGGAAACCTGCATCAAGAGATCTGTGTCAGGAGACCTGCGTCAGGAGGCCCACTTCATGACACCTGTTTCAGGGGACCTACTCCAGGAGACGCACTTTAGTAGATCTATATCAGGAGACCTGTGTCAGGGGAGCTGCATCAGGAGACCTGCTTCAGGGGACCTGCGTCAGGAGGCCAACTTAATTACACCTACGTCAGGGGACCTACTTCGGGAGACATACTATAGTAGATCTATATCAGGAGACCTGTGTCAGGGAAGCTGCTTTAGGATTGCTGTGAAAGGAGATCTCCATCAGTGGAATCCACATAAGCAAACATGCATCAGTAGACCTGTATCAGGGGACCTGCGTTAGGAGGCCCACTTTATGACACCTGCGTCAGAGGACCTACCTCAGGAGTTTTACTTTAGGAAATCTGCATCAGGAGACCTGCGTCAGGGGAACTGCCTTAGGAGGCCCACTATATGACACCTGCGTCAGCGGACCTACTTCAGGAGACGCACTTTTGTAGATCTATATCAGGAGACCTGTGTCAGGGGAGCTGCTTTAGGATTGCTGTGAAAGGAGATCTGTATCAGTGGAATCCACATTAGGAAACATGCATCAGTAGACCTGCATCAGGGGACCTGCGTCAGGAGGCCCACTATATGATACCTGCGTCAGGAGGCCCACCTTATAACATCTGCGTCAGGGGACCTACTTCAGGAGACGCACTTTAATAGATCTATATCAGGAGACCTGTGTCAGGGGAGCTGCTTTAGGATTGCTGTGAAAGGAGATCTGCATCAGGAGACCTGCTTCAGGGGACCTGCGTCATTAGGACCCCTTTATGACACCTGCGTCAGGGGACCTACTTCAGGAGACGAACTATAGTAGATCTATATCAGGAGACCTGTGTCAGGGAAGCTGCTTTAGGATTGCTGTGAAAGGAGATCTCAATCAGTAGAATCCACTTTAGGAATCCTATATCAGGAGACCTCCTTCGGGGGACCTGCGTCAGGAGGTCCACTTTATGACACCTGCGTCAGGGGACCTACTTCAGGAGACGAACTATAGTAGATCTATATCAGGAGACGTGTGTCAGGGAAGCTGCTTTAGGACTGCCGTGAAAGGAGATCTCCATCAGTGGAATCCACTTTAGGAAATCTGCATCAGGAGACCTGCGTCAGGGGACCTGCGTCAGGAGACCCACTTTATGACACCTGCATACTTAAAGAGATGCACTTTAGGAGATCTCCGTCACGAGAGCTGTGTCAGGGACCTGCGTTAAGAGACCAGTGAAAGGAGACCTTTGTGAGGAGGCCCACTTAATTACACCTGCGTCAGGGGACCTACCTCAGAAGACAAACTTTAGGAGATCTGCATCAGGACACATGTGTCAGGAGAACTGCCTTAGGAGACCTGTGAAAGGACACCTGCCTCGGTGGAATCCATTTAATAAACCTCCATCGGGAGACTTGCATCAGGGGACCTGCGTCAGGAGGCCCACTTTATGTCACTTGCGTCAGGAGACCCACCTTACAACACCTGCGTCAGGAGACCTACTTTAGGAGACGTACTTTAGGATATCTCCGACAGGAGAGCTGTGTCAGGGGAACTGCCTTAGGAGACCTGTAAAAGGAGACCTGTGTCCGTGGAATGCACTTTAGGAAACCTGCATCAGGAGACCTGCGTCAGGAGACCCACTTTATGACACCTGCATCAGGAGGCCCACTTTATGACACCTGAGTCAGGGGACCTACTTCTGGAGATGCACTTTAGGAGATCTTTATCAGGAGACCTGTGTCAGGGGAGCTGCTTAAGGAGTCTTGTGAAAGGAGATCTGCATCAGCGGAATAAACATTGGGAAACATGCATCAGTAGACCTGTCTCAGGGGACCTGCGTCAGGAGGCCCACTTTATGACACCTGCGTCAGGGGGCACACCTTATAAAACCTGCGTAAGGGGACCTACCTTAGGAGATCTGCTTTAGGAGAACTCTGTCTGGAGAGCTGTGTTAGGGCAATTTACTTAAAAAACCTGTAAAAGGAGACCTGTGTCACTGGAATCCACTTTAGGAAACCTGCATCAGGAGGCCCTCTTTAGGGGACCTTCGTCACAAGGCCCACTTTATGACACCTGCGTCAGGGGACCTACTTCAGGAGACGCACTTTAAGAGATCTATATATGGAGACCTATTTCAGGGGAGCTGCGTCAGGGAACCTACATTATGACACCTGATTCAGTGGAATATAGGTTAAGAAACCTGCATCAGGAGGCATGCATCAGGAACCTGCGTCAGGAGGCCCACTTTATGACACCTGCGTCAGGGGACCATTTTTAGGAGGCGCACTTTAGGTTATCTCCGTGAGGAGAGCTTTGTTAGGGGAGCTGCCTTAGGAGACCTGTTAAAGGGGACCTGGTCAGAAGAATCCACATTAGGAAACCTGCATCAGGAGACCTGCGTCAGGGGACCTGCGTCATGAGGCCCACTTTATGACACCTGCGACAGGGGACCTACCTCAGGAGACGCATTTTAGGAGATCTGCATCAGGAGACCTGTGTCAGGGGAGCTGCGTCACGGGTACCACTTTATGACACCTGATTCAGTGGAATATAGGTTAGGAAACCTGCATCAGGAGGCCTGCATCAGGGGACCTGCGTCAGGAGGACCACTTTATGACACCTGCATCAGGGGACCTACTTCAGGAGACGAACTTTATCAGATCTCCATCAGGAGAGCTGTGTCAGGAGAGCTGCCTTAGGAGACCTATGAAAGGAGACCTGCCGAAGTGGAAACCCCTTTAAGAAACCTGCAATAGGAGACCTGCTT
This sequence comes from Oryzias celebensis, assembly GCA_014656515.1. Taxonomy (NCBI): domain Eukaryota; kingdom Metazoa; phylum Chordata; class Actinopteri; order Beloniformes; family Adrianichthyidae; genus Oryzias; species Oryzias celebensis. The sequence goes on along the minus strand of BNCR01000117.1, from coordinate 31,990 downwards.
CAGGGGACCTGCGTCAGGAGGCACACTTTATGACACCTGCGTCAGGGGACCTACTTCAGGAGACGAACTATAGTAGATCTATATCAGGAGACCTGTGTCAGGAAAGCTGCTTTAGGATTGCTGTGAAAAGGAGATCTCCATCAGTGGAATCCACATTAGGAAACATGCATCAGTAGACCTGCATCAGGGGACCTGCGTCAGGAGGCCAGCCTTATGACACCTGCGCTGGAGGACCTACCTCAGGAGATTTACTTTAGGAAATCTGCGTCAGGAGACATGTGTCAGGGGAACTGCCTTGGGAGACCTGTGAAAAGAGATCTGCATCAGTGGAATCCACTTTAGGAAACCTGCATCAGGAGACCTGCTTCAGGGGACTAGCGTCAGGAGGCATACTTTATGACACCTGCGTCAGGGGACCTATCTTAGGAGACGCACTTTAAGAGAACTCCTTTAGGAGAGCTTTGTCAGGAGAGCTGCGTTAGGAGACCTGTGAAAGGAGACCTGCGTCAGTCGAATCCACTTTAGGAAACCTGCATCTGGAGACCAGCGTCAGCGGACCTGCGTCCCGAGGCCCACTTTATGACACATGTGTCTGGGAACCTACCTCAGAAGACGAACTTTATCAGTTCTCCGTCAGGAGAGCTGTGTCAGGAGAGCTGCCTTAAGAGACCTATGAAAGGAGACCTGGCGAAGTGGAAACCACTTTAGGAAAACATACAATAGGAGACCTGCTTCAGATGACCTGCGTCAGGAGGCACACTTTATGACACCTGCATCAGGGGAACTACTTCAGGAGAAGAACTATAGTAGATCTATATTTAGAGACCTGTGTCAGGAAATCTGCTTTAGGATTGCTGTGAAAGGAGATCTCCATCAGTGGAATCCACATTAGGAAACATGCATCAGTAGACCTGCATCAGGGGACCTGCGTCCGGAGGCCCACTTTATGACACCTGCGTCAGGGGACCTACTTCAGGAGACGCACTATAATAGATCTATATCAGGAGACCTGTGTCAGGGATGCTGCTTTAGGATTGCTGTGAAAGGGGATGTGTATCAGTGGAATCCACATTAGGAAACCTGCATCAGGAGACCTGCTTCAGGGGACCTGCTTCTGGAGGACCACTTTATGACACCTGCGTCAGGGGACCTATCTTATGAGACGCACTTTAAGAGAACTCCTTCAGGAGAGCTTTGTCAGGAGAGCTGCGTTAGGAGACCTGTGTCATGGAATCCACTTTAGGAAACCTGCATCAGGAGACCTGCTTCAGGGGACTAGCGTCAGGAGGCCCACTTTATGACACCTGCGTCAGGGGACCTATCTTATGAGACGCACTTTAAGAGAACTCCTTCAGGAGAGCTTTGTCAGGAGAGCTGCGTTAGGAGACCTGTGAAAGGAGACCTGCATCAGTCGAATCCACTTTAGGAAACCTGCATCTGGAGACCAGCATCAGCGGACCTGCGTCCCGAGGCCCACTTTATGACACCTGTGTCTGGGAACCTACCTCAGAAGACGAACTTTATCAGATCTCCGTCAGGAGAGCTGTATCAGGAGAGCTGCCTTAAGAGACCTATGAAAGGAGACCTGCAAAAGTGGAAACCACTTTAGGAAACCTACAATAGGAGACCTGCTTCAGATGACCTGCGTCAGGGGACCTACTTCAGGAGACGAACTATAGTAGATCTATATCAGGAGACGTGTGTCAGGGAAGCTGCTTTAGGATTGCTGTGAAAGGAGATCTCCATCAGTGGAATCCACTTTAGGAAACCTATATCAGGAGACCTCCTTCAGGGGACCTGCGTCAGGAGGCCCACTTTATGGCACCTACTTCAGGAGACGAATTATAGTAGATCTATATCAGGAGACGTGTGTCAGGGAAGCTGCTTTAGGACTGCTGTGAAAGGAGATCTCCATCAGTGGAATCCACTTTAGGAAACCTATATCAGGAGACCTCCTTCAGGGGACCTGCGTCAGGAGGCCCACTTTATGACACCTGCGTCAGGGCACCTACTTCAGGAGACGAATTATTGTAGATCTATATCAGGAGACGTGTGTCAGGGAAGCTGCTTTAGGATTGCTGTGAAAGGAGATCTGTATCAGTGGAATCCACATTAGGAAACATGCATCAGTAGACCTGCATCAGGGGACCTGCGTCAGGAGGCCAACTTTATGACACCTGCGCCAGAGGACCTACCTCAGGAGACTTACTTTAGGAGATCTGCGTCAGGAGACATGTGTCAGGGGAACTGCCTTAGGAGACCTGTGAAAGGAGATCTGCATCAGTGGAATCCACTTTAGGAAACCTGCATCAGGAGACCTGCTTCAGGGGACTAGCGTCAGGAGGCCCACTTTATGACACCTGCGTCAGAGGACCTACCTCAGGAGATTTACTTTAGGAGATCTGCATCAGGAGACATGTGTCAGGGGAACTGCCTCAGGAGGCCCACTTAATGACACCTGCATCAGAGGACATACGTCAGGAGATTTACTTTAGGAGATCTGCGTCAGGAGACCTCTGTCAAGGGAGCTGCCTGAGGAGACCTGTCAAAGGTGACCTGCCTCAGTGGAATCCACTTTAGGAAATCTGCATCAGGAGACCTGGGTCAGGGGACCTATCTTAGGAGAAGCACTTTAAGAGATCTCCTTCAGGAGAGCTTTTGCAGGGGAGCTGCGTTAGGAGACCTGTGAAAGGAGACCTGCGTCAGTGGAATCCACTTTAGGAAACATGCATCCATAGACCTGCATCAGGGGACCTGCGTCAGGAGGCCCACTTTATGACACCTGCGTCAGAGGACCTACCTCAGGAGATTTACTTTAGGAGATCTGCGTCAGGAAACATGTGTCAGGGGAACTGCCTTAGGAGACCTGTGAAAGGAGATCTGCATCAGTGGAATCCACTTTAGGAAATCTGCATTAGGAGACCTGCGTCAGGGGACCTGCGTCAGGAGGCCCACTTTATGTCACCTGCGTCAGGAGGCCCACCTTACAACACCTGCTTCAGGGGACCTACCTCACAAGACAAACTTTAGGAGATCTGCATCAGGACACATGTGTCAGGAGAGCTGCCTCAGGAGACCTGTGAAAAGAGACCTGCCTCAGTGGAATCCACTTTAGGAAACCTGCATCAGTAGACCTGCGTCAGGGGACCTGCGTCTGGAGGCCAAATTTATGACAATTGTGTCAGGAGTCCCACATAATAACACCTGCGTCAGAGGACCTATCTCAGGAGATGCACTTTAGGATACTTGCATCAGGAGTCCTGTGTCAGGGGAGCTGCGCCAGGAGGCCCACTTTATGAAACTTGCCACAGTGGAATCCACATTAGGAAACCTGCATCAGGGGATGTACTTGAGGAGACGCGCTTTAGGAGATGTATATCAGGAGACCTGTGTAAGGGGAGCTGCTTTAGGTGTTCTGTGAAAGGAGATCTGCATCAGTGGAATCCACATTAGAAAAATGCATCACTAGGGCTGCGTCAGGGGACCTGCGCCAGGGACCTGCGTCAGGAGGCCCACTATATGACACCTGCGTCAGGAGGCCCACCTTATAACACCTGCGTAAGGGGACCTACCTTAGGAGACGCACTTTAAGTGAACTCCTTCAGGAGAGCTTTATCAGGGGAGCTGCGTTAGGAGACCTGTGTCAGGAGGACCACTTCATGACACCTGCGTCAGGGGACCTACTTCAGGAGACGAACTATAGTAGATCTGTATCAGGAGACGTGTGTCAGGGAAGCTGCTTTAGGATTGCTGTGAAAGGAGATCTCCATCACTGGAATCCACTTTAGGAAACCTATATCAGGAGACCTCCTTCAGGGGACCTGCGTCAGGAGGCCCACTTTATGACACCTGCGTCAGGGCACCTACTTCAGGAGATGAACTATAGTAGATCTATATCAGGAAACGTGTGTCAGGGAAGCTGCTTTAGGACTGCTGTGAAAGGAGATCTCCATCAGTGGAATCCACTTTAGGAAATCTGCATCAGGAGACCTGCGTCAGGAGGCCCACTTTATGACACCTGCGTCAGGGGACCTACTTCAGGAGACGCAGTTTAGTAGATCTATATCAGGAGACCTGTGTCAGGGGAGCTGCTTTAGGATTGCTGTAAAAGGAGATCTGTATCAGTGGAATCCACATTAGGAAACATGCATCAGTAGACCTGCATCAGGGGACCTGCGTCAGAAGGCCCACTATATGACACCTGCCTCAGGAGGCCCACCTTATAACATCTGCGTAAAGGGACCTACCTCAGGAGATCTCATTTAGGAGAACTCTGTCTGGAGAGCTGTGTTAGGGCAATTGACTTAATAAACCTGTGAAAGGACACCTGTGTCAGTGGAATCCACTTTAGGAAACCTGCATCAGGAGGCCTGCGTCAGGAGGCCCACTTTGACACCTGCGTCAGAGGACCTACCTCAGGAGATTTACTTTAGGAGATCTGCGTCAGGAAACATGTGTCAGGGGAACTGCCTTAGGAGACCTGTGAAAGGAGATCTGCATTAGTGGAATCCACTTTAGGAAAACTGCATCAGGAGACCTGCGTCAGGGGACCTGCGTCAGGAGGCCCACTTTATGACACCTGCATCAGGGGACCTATCTTAGGAAACGCACTTTAAGAGATCTCCTTCAGGACACCTGTGTCAGGGGAGCTGCTTAAGGAGTTCTGAGAAAGGAGATCTGCATCAGTGGAATCCACATTAGGAAACCTGCATCAGTAGACCTGTCTCAGGGGACCTGTGTCAGGAGGCTGACTTAATGACACCTGCGTCAGGAGGTACACCTTATAAAACCTGCGTACGGGGACCTACCTTAGGAGATCTACTTTAGGAGAACTCTTTCTGGAGAGCTGTGTTAGGGCAATTGACTTAATAAACCTGTGAAAGGAGACCTGTGTCAGTGGAATCCACTTTAGGAAACCTGCATCAGGAGGCCCTCTTTAGGGGACCTTTGTCACAAGGCCCACTTTATGACACCTGCGTCAGGGGACCTACTTCAGGAGACGCACTTTAGGAGATCTATATATGGAGACCTGTCTCAGGGGAGCTGCTTTAGGAGTCCTGTGAAAGGAGATCTGTATCAGTGGAATCCACATTAGGAAACATGCATCAGTAGACCTGCATCAGGGGACCTGCGTCAGGAGGCCAACTTTATGACACCTGCGCCAGAGGACCTACCTCAGGAGACTTACTTTAGGAGATCTGCGTCAGGAGACATGTGTCAGGGGAACTGCCTTAGGAGACCTGTGAAAGGAGATCTGCATCAGTGGAATCCACTTTAGGAAACCTGCATCAGGAGACCTGCTTCAGGGGACTAGCGTCAGGAGGCCCACTTTATGACACCTGCGTCAGAGGACCTACCTCAGGAGATTTACTTTAGGAGATCTGCATCAGGAGACATGTGTCAGGGGAACTGCCTCAGGAGGCCCACTTAATGACACCTGCATCAGAGGACATACGTCAGGAGATTTACTTTAGGAGATCTGCGTCAGGAGACCTCTGTCAAGGGAGCTGCCTGAGGAGACCTGTCAAAGGTGACCTGCCTCAGTGGAATCCACTTTAGGAAATCTGCATCAGGAGACCTGGGTCAGGGGACCTATCTTAGGAGAAGCACTTTAAGAGATCTCCTTCAGGAGAGCTTTTGCAGGGGAGCTGCGTTAGGAGACCTGTGAAAGGAGACCTGCGTCAGTGGAATCCACTTTAGGAAACATGCATCCATAGACCTGCATCAGGGGACCTGCGTCAGGAGGCCCACTTTATGACACCTGCGTCAGAGGACCTACCTCAGGAGATTTACTTTAGGAGATCTGCGTCAGGAAACATGTGTCAGGGGAACTGCCTTAGGAGACCTGTGAAAGGAGATCTGCATCAGTGGAATCCACTTTAGGAAATCTGCATTAGGAGACCTGCGTCAGGGGACCTGCGTCAGGAGGCCCACTTTATGTCACCTGCGTCAGGAGGCCCACCTTACAACACCTGCTTCAGGGGACCTACCTCACAAGACAAACTTTAGGAGATCTGCATCAGGACACATGTGTCAGGAGAGCTGCCTCAGGAGACCTGTGAAAAGAGACCTGCCTCAGTGGAATCCACTTTAGGAAACCTGCATCAGTAGACCTGCGTCAGGGGACCTGCGTCTGGAGGCCAAATTTATGACAATTGTGTCAGGAGTCCCACATAATAACACCTGCGTCAGAGGACCTATCTCAGGAGATGCACTTTAGGATACTTGCATCAGGAGTCCTGTGTCAGGGGAGCTGCGCCAGGAGGCCCACTTTATGAAACTTGCCACAGTGGAATCCACATTAGGAAACCTGCATCAGGGGATGTACTTGAGGAGACGCGCTTTAGGAGATGTATATCAGGAGACCTGTGTAAGGGGAGCTGCTTTAGGTGTTCTGTGAAAGGAGATCTGCATCAGTGGAATCCACATTAGAAAAATGCATCACTAGGGCTGCGTCAGGGGACCTGCGCCAGGGGACCTGCGTCAGGAGGCCCACTATATGACACCTGCGTCAGGAGGCCCACCTTATAACACCTGCGTAAGGGGACCTACCTTAGGAGACGCACTTTAAGTGAACTCCTTCAGGAGAGCTTTATCAGGGGAGCTGCGTTAGGAGACCTGTGTCAGGAGGACCACTTCATGACACCTGCGTCAGGGGACCTACTTCAGGAGACGAACTATAGTAGATCTGTATCAGGAGACGTGTGTCAGGGAAGCTGCTTTAGGATTGCTGTGAAAGGAGATCTCCATCACTGGAATCCACTTTAGGAAACCTATATCAGGAGACCTCCTTCAGGGGACCTGCGTCAGGAGGCCCACTTTATGACACCTGCGTCAGGGCACCTACTTCAGGAGATGAACTATAGTAGATCTATATCAGGAAACGTGTGTCAGGGAAGCTGCTTTAGGACTGCTGTGAAAGGAGATCTCCATCAGTGGAATCCACTTTAGGAAATCTGCATCAGGAGACCTGCGTCAGGAGGCCCACTTTATGACACCTGCGTCAGGGGACCTACTTCAGGAGACGCAGTTTAGTAGATCTATATCAGGAGACCTGTGTCAGGGAGCTGCTTTAGGATTGCTGTAAAAGGAGATCTGTATCAGTGGAATCCACATTAGGAAACATGCATCAGTAGACCTGCATCAGGGGACCTGCGTCAGAAGGCCCACTATATGACACCTGCGTCAGGAGGCCCACCTTATAACATCTGCGTAAAGGGACCTACCTCAGGAGATCTCATTTAGGAGAACTCTGTCTGGAGAGCTGTGTTAGGGCAATTGACTTAATAAACCTGTGAAAGGACACCTGTGTCAGTGGAATCCACTTTAGGAAACCTGCATCAGGAGGCCTGCGTCAGGAGGCCCACTTTGACACCTGCGTCAGAGGACCTACCTCAGGAGATTTACTTTAGGAGATCTGCGTCAGGAAACATGTGTCAGGGGAACTGCCTTAGGAGACCTGTGAAAGGAGATCTGCATTAGTGGAATCCACTTTAGGAAAACTGCATCAGGAGACCTGCGTCAGGGGACCTGCGTCAGGAGGCCCACTTTATGACACCTGCATCAGGGGACCTATCTTAGGAAACGCACTTTAAGAGATCTCCTTCAGGACACCTGTGTCAGGGGAGCTGCTTAAGGAGTTCTGAGAAAGGAGATCTGCATCAGTGGAATCCACATTAGGAAACCTGCATCAGTAGACCTGTCTCAGGGGACCTGTGTCAGGAGGCTGACTTAATGACACCTGCGTCAGGAGGTACACCTTATAAAACCTGCGTACGGGGACCTACCTTAGGAGATCTACTTTAGGAGAACTCTTTCTGGAGAGCTGTGTTAGGGCAATTGACTTAATAAACCTGTGAAAGGAGACCTGTGTCAGTGGAATCCACTTTAGGAAACCTGCATCAGGAGGCCCTCTTTAGGGGACCTTTGTCACAAGGCCCACTTTATGACACCTGCGTCAGGGGACCTACTTCAGGAGACGCACTTTAGGAGATCTATATATGGAGACCTGTCTCAGGGGAGCTGCTTTAGGAGTCCTGTGAAAGGAGATCTGCATCAGTGGAATCCACATTAGGAAACCTGCATCAGGAGACCTGCGTCAGGGGACCTGCGTCATGAGGCCCACTTTATGACACCTGCGACAGGGGACCTACCTCAGGAGACATATTTTAGGAGATCTGCATCAGGAGACCTGTGTCAGTGGAGCTGCGTCAGGGGTACCACTTTATGACACCTGATTCAGTGGAATATAGGTTAGGATACCTGCATCAGGAGACCTGCTTCAGGGACCTGCGTCAGGAGGACCACTTCATGACACCTGCGTCAGGGACCTACTTCAGGAGACGAACTATAGTAGATCTGTATCAGGAGACATGTGTCAGGGAAGCTGCTTAGGATGCTGTGAAAGGAGATCTCCATCACTGGAATCACTTAGAACCTATTCAGGAGACTCCTTCAGGGACCTGCGTCAGGAGGCCACTTTATGACACCTGCGTCAGGGCACCTACTTCAGGAGATGAACTATAGTAGATCTATATCAGAAACGTGTGTCAGGGAAGCTGCTTTAGGACTGCTGTGAAAGGAGATCTCCATCAGTGGAATCCACTTTAGGAAATCTGCATCAGGAGACCTGCGTCAGGAGGCCCACTTTATGACACCTGCGTCAGGGGACCTACTTCAGGAGACGCAGTTTAGTAGATCTATATCAGGAGACCTGTGTCAGGGGAGCTGCTTTAGGATTGCTGTAAAAAGAGGTCTGTATCAGTGGAATCCACATTAGGAAACATGCATCAGTAGATCTGCATCAGGGGACCTGCGTCAGAAGGCCCACTATATGACACCTGCGTCAGGAGGCCCACCTTATAACATCTGCGTAAAGGGACCTACCTCAGGAGATCTCATTTAGGAGAACTCTGTCTGGAGAGCTGTGTTAGGGCAATTGACTTAATAAACCTGTGAAAGGACACCTGTGTCAGTGGAATCCACTTTAGGAAACCTGCATCAGGAGGCCTGCGTCAGGAGGCCCACTTTGACACCTGCGTCAGAGGACCTACCTCAGGAGATTTACTTTAGGAGATCTGCGTCAGGAAACATGTGTCAGGGGAACTGCCTTAGGAGACCTGTGAAAGGAGATCTGCATTAGGATTGCTGTGAAAGGAGATCTCCATCAGTGGAATCCACATTAGGAAACATGCATCAGTAGACCTGCATCAGGGGACCTGCGTCCGGAGGCCCACTTTATGACACCTGCGTCAGGGGACCTACTTCAGGAGACGCACTATAATAGATCTATATCAGGAGACCTGTGTCAGGGATGCTGCTTTAGGATTGCTGTGAAAGGGGATGTGTATCAGTGGAATCCACATTAGGAAACCTGCATCAGGAGACCTGCTTCAGGGGACCTGCTTCTGGAGGACCACTTTATGACACCTGCGTCAGGGGACCTATCTTATGAGACGCACTTTAAGAGAACTCCTTCAGGAGAGCTTTGTCAGGAGAGCTGCGTTAGGAGACCTGTGTCATGGAATCCACTTTAGGAAACCTGCATCAGGAGACCTGCTTCAGGGGACTAGCGTCAGGAGGCCCACTTTATGACACCTGCGTCAGGGGACCTATCTTATGAGACGCACTTTAAGAGAACTCCTTCAGGAGAGCTTTGTCAGGAGAGCTGCGTTAGGAGACCTGTGAAAGGAGACCTGCATCAGTCGAATCCACTTTAGGAAACCTGCATCTGGAGACCAGCATCAGCGGACCTGCGTCCCGAGGCCCACTTTATGACACCTGTGTCTGGGAACCTACCTCAGAAGACGAACTTTATCAGATCTCCGTCAGGAGAGCTGTATCAGGAGAGCTGCCTTAAGAGACCTATGAAAGGAGACCTGCAAAAGTGGAAACCACTTTAGGAAACCTACAATAGGAGACCTGCTTCAGATGACCTGCGTCAGGGGACCTACTTCAGGAGACGAACTATAGTAGATCTATATCAGGAGACATGTGTCAGGGAAGCTGCTTTAGGATTGCTGTGAAAGGAGATCTCCATCAGTGGAATCCACTTTAGGAAACCTATATCAGGAGACCTCCTTCAGGGGACCTGCGTCAGGAGGCCCACTTTATGGCACCTACTTCAGGAGACGAATTATAGTAGATCTATATCAGGAGACGTGTGTCAGGGAAGCTGCTTTAGGACTGCTGTGAAAGGAGATCTCCATCAGTGGAATCCACTTTAGGAAACCTATATCAGGAGACCTCCTTCAGGGGACCTGCGTCAGGAGGCCCACTTTATGACACCTGCGTCAGGGCACCTACTTCAGGAGACGAATTATTGTAGATCTATATCAGGAGACGTGTGTCAGGGAAGCTGCTTTAGGATTGCTGTGAAAGGAGATCTGTATCAGTGGAATCCACATTAGGAAACATGCATCAGTAGACCTGCATCAGGGGACCTGCGTCAGGAGGCCAACTTTATGACACCTGCGCCAGAGGACCTACCTCAGGAGACTTACTTTAGGAGATCTGCGTCAGGAGACATGTGTCAGGGGAACTGCCTTAGGAGACCTGTGAAAGGAGATCTGCATCAGTGGAATCCACTTTAGGAAACCTGCATCAGGAGACCTGCTTCAGGGACTAGCGTCAGGAGGCCCACTTTATGACACCTGCGTCAGAGGACCTACCTCAGGAGATTTACTTTAGGAGATCTGCATCAGGAGACATGTGTCAGGGGAACTGCCTCAGGAGGCCCACTTAATGACACCTGCATCAGAGGACATACGTCAGGAGATTTACTTTAGGAGATCTGCGTCAGGAGACCTCTGTCAAGGGAGCTGCCTGAGGAGACCTGTCAAAGGTGACCTGCCTCAGTGGAATCCACTTTAGGAAATCTGCATCAGGAGACCTGGGTCAGGGGACCTATCTTAGGAGAAGCACTTTAAGAGATCTCCTTCAGGAGAGCTTTTGCAGGGGAGCTGCGTTAGGAGACCTGTGAAAGGAGACCTGCGTCAGTGGAATCCACTTTAGGAAACATGCATCCATAGACCTGCATCAGGGGACCTGCGTCAGGAGGCCCACTTTATGACACCTGCGTCAGAGGACCTACCTCAGGAGATTTACTTTAGGAGATCTGCGTCAGGAAACATGTGTCAGGGGAACTGCCTTAGGAGACCTGTGAAAGGAGATCTGCATCAGTGGAATCCACTTTAGGAAATCTGCATTAGGAGACCTGCGTCAGGGGACCTGCGTCAGGAGGCCCACTTTATGTCACCTGCGTCAGGAGGCCCACCTTACAACACCTGCTTCAGGGGACCTACCTCACAAGACAAACTTTAGGAGATCTGCATCAGGACACATGTGTCAGGAGAGCTGCCTCAGGAGACCTGTGAAAAGAGACCTGCCTCAGTGGAATCCACTTTAGGAAACCTGCATCAGTAGACCTGCGTCAGGGGACCTGCGTCTGGAGGCCAAATTTATGACAATTGTGTCAGGAGTCCCACATAATAACACCTGCGTCAGAGGACCTATCTCAGGAGATGCACTTTAGGATACTTGCATCAGGAGTCCTGTGTCAGGGGAGCTGCGCCAGGAGGCCCACTTTATGAAACTTGCCACAGTGGAATCCACATTAGGAAACCTGCATCAGGGGATGTACTTGAGGAGACGCGCTTTAGGAGATGTATATCAGGAGACCTGTGTAAGGGGAGCTGCTTTAGGTGTTCTGTGAAAGGAGATCTGCATCAGTGGAATCCACATTAGAAAAATGCATCACTAGGGCTGCGTCAGGGGACCTGCGCCAGGGGACCTGCGTCAGGAGGCCCACTATATGACACCTGCGTCAGGAGGCCCACCTTATAACACCTGCGTAAGGGGACCTACCTTAGGAGACGCACTTTAAGTGAACTCCTTCAGGAGAGCTTTATCAGGGGAGCTGCGTTAGGAGACCTGTGTCAGGAGGACCACTTCATGACACCTGCGTCAGGGGACCTACTTCAGGAGACGAACTATAGTAGATCTGTATCAGGAGACGTGTGTCAGGGAAGCTGCTTTAGGATTGCTGTGAAAGGAGATCTCCATCACTGGAATCCACTTTAGGAAACCTATATCAGGAGACCTCCTTCAGGGGACCTGCGTCAGGAGGCCCACTTTATGACACCTGCGTCAGGGCACCTACTTCAGGAGATGAACTATAGTAGATCTATATCAGGAAACGTGTGTCAGGGAAGCTGCTTTAGGACTGCTGTGAAAGGAGATCTCCATCAGTGGAATCCACTTTAGGAAATCTGCATCAGGAGACCTGCGTCAGGAGGCCCACTTTATGACACCTGCGTCAGGGGACCTACTTCAGGAGACGCAGTTTAGTAGATCTATATCAGGAGACCTGTGTCAGGGGAGCTGCTTTAGGATTGCTGTAAAAGGAGATCTGTATCAGTGGAATCCACATTAGGAAACATGCATCAGTAGACCTGCATCAGGGGACCTGCGTCAGAAGGCCCACTATATGACACCTGCGTCAGGAGGCCCACCTTATAACATCTGCGTAAAGGGACCTACCTCAGGAGATCTCATTTAGGAGAACTCTGTCTGGAGAGCTGTGTTAGGGCAATTGACTTAATAAACCTGTGAAAGGACACCTGTGTCAGTGGAATCCACTTTAGGAAACCTGCATCAGGAGGCCTGCGTCAGGAGGCCCACTTTGACACCTGCGTCAGAGGACCTACCTCAGGAGATTTACTTTAGGAGATCTGCGTCAGGAAACATGTGTCAGGGGAACTGCCTTAGGAGACCTGTGAAAGGAGATCTGCATTAGTGGAATCCACTTTAGGAAAACTGCATCAGGAGACCTGCGTCAGGGGACCTGCGTCAGGAGGCCCACTTTATGACACCTGCATCAGGGGACCTATCTTAGGAAACGCACTTTAAGAGATCTCCTTCAGGACACCTGTGTCAGGGGAGCTGCTTAAGGAGTTCTGAGAAAGGAGATCTGCATCAGTGGAATCCACATTAGGAAACCTGCATCAGTAGACCTGTCTCAGGGGACCTGTGTCAGGAGGCTGACTTAATGACACCTGCGTCAGGAGGTACACCTTATAAAACCTGCGTACGGGGACCTACCTTAGGAGATCTACTTTAGGAGAACTCTTTCTGGAGAGCTGTGTTAGGGCAATTGACTTAATAAACCTGTGAAAGGAGACCTGTGTCAGTGGAATCCACTTTAGGAAACCTGCATCAGGAGGCCCTCTTTAGGGGACCTTTGTCACAAGGCCCACTTTATGACACCTGCGTCAGGGACCTACTTCAGGAGACGCACTTTAGGAGATCTATATATGGAGACCTGTCTCAGGGGAGCTGCTTTAGGAGTCCTGTGAAAGGAGATCTGTATCAGTGGAATCCACATTAGGAAACATGCATCAGTAGACCTGCATCAGGGGACCTGCGTCAGGAGGCCAACTTTATGACACCTGCGCCAGAGGACCTACCTCAGGAGACTTACTTTAGGAGATCTGCGTCAGGAGACATGTGTCAGGGAACTGCCTTAGGAGACCTGTGAAAGGAGATCTGCATCAGTGGAATCCACTTTAGGAAACCTGCATCAGGAGACCTGCTTCAGGGGACTAGCGTCAGGAGGCCCACTTTATGACACCTGCGTCAGAGGACCTACCTCAGGAGATTTACTTTAGGAGATCTGCATCAGGAGACATGTGTCAGGGGAACTGCCTCAGGAGGCCCACTTAATGACACCTGCATCAGAGGACATACGTCAGGAGATTTACTTTAGGAGATCTGCGTCAGGAGACCTCTGTCAAGGGAGCTGCCTGAGGAGACCTGTCAAAGGTGACCTGCCTCAGTGGAATCCACTTTAGGAAATCTGCATCAGGAGACCTGGGTCAGGGGACCTATCTTAGGAGAAGCACTTTAAGAGATCTCCTTCAGGAGAGCTTTTGCAGGGGAGCTGCGTTAGGAGACCTGTGAAAGGAGACCTGCGTCAGTGGAATCCACTTTAGGAAACATGCATCCATAGACCTGCATCAGGGGACCTGCGTCAGGAGGCCCACTTTATGACACCTGCGTCAGAGGACCTACCTCAGGAGATTTACTTTAGGAGATCTGCGTCAGGAAACATGTGTCAGGGGAACTGCCTTAGGAGACCTGTGAAAGGAGATCTGCATCAGTGGAATCCACTTTAGGAAATCTGCATTAGGAGACCTGCGTCAGGGGACCTGCGTCAGGAGGCCCACTTTATGTCACCTGCGTCAGGAGGCCCACCTTACAACACCTGCTTCAGGGGACCTACCTCACAAGACAAACTTTAGGAGATCTGCATCAGGACACATGTGTCAGGAGAGCTGCCTCAGGAGACCTGTGAAAAGAGACCTGCCTCAGTGGAATCCACTTTAGGAAACCTGCATCAGTAGACCTGCGTCAGGGGACCTGCGTCTGGAGGCCAAATTTATGACAATTGTGTCAGGAGTCCCACATAATAACACCTGCGTCAGAGGACCTATCTCAGGAGATGCACTTTAGGATACTTGCATCAGGAGTCCTGTGTCAGGGGAGCTGCGCCAGGAGGCCCACTTTATGAAACTTGCCACAGTGGAATCCACATTAGGAAACCTGCATCAGGGGATGTACTTGAGGAGACGCGCTTTAGGAGATGTATATCAGGAGACCTGTGTAAGGGGAGCTGCTTTAGGTGTTCTGTGAAAGGAGATCTGCATCAGTGGAATCCACATTAGAAAAATGCATCACTAGGGCTGCGTCAGGGGACCTGCGCCAGGGGACCTGCGTCAGGAGGCCCACTATATGACACCTGCGTCAGGAGGCCCACCTTATAACACCTGCGTAAGGGGACCTACCTTAGGAGACGCACTTTAAGTGAACTCCTTCAGGAGAGCTTTATCAGGGGAGCTGCGTTAGGAGACCTGTGTCAGGAGGACCACTTCATGACACCTGCGTCAGGGGACCTACTTCAGGAGACGAACTATAGTAGATCTGTATCAGGAGACGTGTGTCAGGGAAGCTGCTTTAGGATTGCTGTGAAAGGAGATCTCCATCACTGGAATCCACTTTAGGAAACCTATATCAGGAGACCTCCTTCAGGGGACCTGCGTCAGGAGGCCCACTTTATGACACCTGCGTCAGGGCACCTACTTCAGGAGATGAACTATAGTAGATCTATATCAGGAAACGTGTGTCAGGGAAGCTGCTTTAGGACTGCTGTGAAAGGAGATCTCCATCAGTGGAATCCACTTTAGGAAATCTGCATCAGGAGACCTGCGTCAGGAGGCCCACTTTATGACACCTGCGTCAGGGGACCTACTTCAGGAGACGCAGTTTAGTAGATCTATATCAGGAGACCTGTGTCAGGGGAGCTGCTTTAGGATTGCTGTAAAAGGAGATCTGTATCAGTGGAATCCACATTAGGAAACATGCATCAGTAGACCTGCATCAGGGGACCTGCGTCAGAAGGCCCACTATATGACACCTGCGTCAGGAGGCCCACCTTATAACATCTGCGTAAAGGGACCTACCTCAGGAGATCTCATTTAGGAGAACTCTGTCTGGAGAGCTGTGTTAGGGCAATTGACTTAATAAACCTGTGAAAGGACACCTGTGTCAGTGGAATCCACTTTAGGAAACCTGCATCAGGAGGCCTGCGTCAGGAGGCCCACTTTGACACCTGCGTCAGAGGACCTACCTCAGGAGATTTACTTTAGGAGATCTGCGTCAGGAAACATGTGTCAGGGGAACTGCCTTAGGAGACCTGTGAAAGGAGATCTGCATTAGTGGAATCCACTTTAGGAAAACTGCATCAGGAGACCTGCGTCAGGGGACCTGCGTCAGGAGGCCCACTTTATGACACCTGCATCAGGGGACCTATCTTAGGAAACGCACTTTAAGAGATCTCCTTCAGGACACCTGTGTCAGGGGAGCTGCTTAAGGAGTTCTGAGAAAGGAGATCTGCATCAGTGGAATCCACATTAGGAAACCTGCATCAGTAGACCTGTCTCAGGGGACCTGTGTCAGGAGGCTGACTTAATGACACCTGCGTCAGGAGGTACACCTTATAAAACCTGCGTACGGGGACCTACCTTAGGAGATCTACTTTAGGAGAACTCTTTCTGGAGAGCTGTGTTAGGGCAATTGACTTAATAAACCTGTGAAAGGAGACCTGTGTCAGTGGAATCCACTTTAGGAAACCTGCATCAGGAGGCCCTCTTTAGGGACCTTTGTCACAAGGCCCACTTTATGACACCTGCGTCAGGGGACCTACTTCAGGAGACGCACTTTAGGAGATCTATATATGGAGACCTGTCTCAGGGGAGCTGCTTTAGGAGTCCTGTGAAAGGAGATCTGCATCAGTGGAATCCACATTAGGAAACCTGCATCAGGAGACCTGCGTCAGGGGACCTGCGTCATGAGGCCCACTTTATGACACCTGCGACAGGGGACCTACCTCAGGAGACATATTTTAGGAGATCTGCATCAGGAGACCTGTGTCAGTGGAGCTGCGTCAGGGGTACCACTTTATGACACCTGATTCAGTGGAATATAGGTTAGGATACCTGCATCAGGAGACCTGCTTCAGGAGACCTGCGTCAGGAGGACCACTTCATGACACCTGCGTCAGGGGACCTACTTCAGGAGACGAACTATAGTAGATCTGTATCAGGAGACATGTGTCAGGGAAGCTGCTTTAGGATTGCTGTGAAAGGAGATCTCCATCACTGGAATCCACTTTAGGAAACCTATATCAGGAGACCTCCTTCAGGGGACCTGCGTCAGGAGGCCCACTTTATGACACCTGCGTCAGGGCACCTACTTCAGGAGATGAACTATAGTAGATCTATATCAGGAAACGTGTGTCAGGGAAGCTGCTTTAGGACTGCTGTGAAAGGAGATCTCCATCAGTGGAATCCACTTTAGGAAATCTGCATCAGGAGACCTGCGTCAGGAGGCCCACTTTATGACACCTGCGTCAGGGGACCTACTTCAGGAGACGCAGTTTAGTAGATCTATATCAGGAGACCTGTGTCAGGGGAGCTGCTTTAGGATTGCTGTAAAAAGAGGTCTGTATCAGTGGAATCCACATTAGGAAACATGCATCAGTAGATCTGCATCAGGGGACCTGCGTCAGAAGGCCCACTATATGACACCTGCGTCAGGAGGCCCACCTTATAACATCTGCGTAAAGGGACCTACCTCAGGAGATCTCATTTAGGAGAACTCTGTCTGGAGAGCTGTGTTAGGGCAATTGACTTAATAAACCTGTGAAAGGACACCTGTGTCAGTGGAATCCACTTTAGGAAACCTGCATCAGGAGGCCTGCGTCAGGAGGCCCACTTTGACACCTGCGTCAGAGGACCTACCTCAGGAGATTTACTTTAGGAGATCTGCGTCAGGAAACATGTGTCAGGGGAACTGCCTTAGGAGACCTGTGAAAGGAGATCTGCATTAGTGGAATCCACTTTAGGAAATCTGCATCAGGAGACCTGCGTCAGGGGACCTGCGTCAGGAGGCCCACTTTATGACACCTGCATCAGGGGACCTATCTTAGGAAACGCACTTTAAGAGATCTCCTTCAGGACACCTGTGTCAGGGGAGCTGCTTAAGGAGTTCTGAGAAAGGAGATCTGCATCAGTGGAATCCACATTAGGAAACCTGCATCAGTAGACCTGTCTCAGGGGACCTGTGTCAGGAGGCTGACTTAATGACACCTGCGTCAGGAGGTACACCTTATAAAACCTGCGTACGGGGACCTACCTTAGGAGATCTACTTTAGGAGAACTCTTTCTGGAGAGCTGTGTTAGGGCAATTGACTTAATAAACCTGTGAAAGGAGACCTGTGTCAGTGGAATCCACTTTAGGAAACCTGCATCAGGAGGCCCTCTTTAGGGGACCTTTGTCACAAGGCCCACTTTATGACACCTGCGTCAGGGGACCTACTTCAGGAGACGCACTTTAGGAGATCTATATATGGAGACCTGTCTCAGGGGAGCTGCTTTAGGAGTCCTGTGAAAGGAGATCTGCATCAGTGGAATCCACATTAGGAAACCTGCATCAGGAGACCTGCGTCAGGGGACCTGCGTCATGAGGCCCACTTTATGACACCTGCGACAGGGGACCTACCTCAGGAGACATATTTTAGGAGATCTGCATCAGGAGAACTGTGTCAGTGGAGCTGCGTCAGGGGTACCACTTTATGACACCTGATTCAGTGGAATATAGGTTAGGAAACCTGCATCAGGAGGCCTGCATCAGGGGACCTGCGTCAGGAGGACCACTTTATGACACCTGCATCAGGGGACCTACTTCAGGAGATGAACCTTATCAGATCTCCATCAGGAGAGCTGTGTCAGGAGAGCTGCCTTAGGAGACCTATAATAGGAGACCTGCCGAAGTGGAAACCACTTTAAGAAACCTGCAATAGGAGACCTGCTTCAGGGGACCTGCGTCAGGAGGCACACTTTATGACACCTGCGTCAGGGGACCTACTTCAGGAGACGAACTATAGTAGATCTATATCAGAAGACCTGTGTTAAGAAAGCTGCTTTAGGATTGCTGTGAAAGGAGATCTCCATCAGTGGAATCCACATTAAGAAACATGCATCAGTAGACCTGCATCAGGGGACCTGCGTCAGGAGGCCAGCCTTATGACACCTGCGCCGGAGGACCTACCTCAGGAGATTTACTTTAGGAGATCTGCGTCAGGAGACATGTGTCAGGGGAACTGCCTTGGGAGACCTGTGAAAAGAGATCTGCATCAGTGGAATCCACTTTAGGAAACCTGCATCAGGAGACCTGCTTCAGGGGACTAGCGTCAGGAGGCCCACTTTATGACACCTGCGTCAGGGGACCTATCTTAGGAGACGCACTTTAAGAGAACTCCTTCAGGAGAGCTTTGTCAGGAGAGCTGCGTTAGGAGACCTGTGAAAGGAGACCTGCGTCAGTCGAATCCACTTTAGGAAACCTGCATCTGGAGACCAGCGTCAGCGGACCAGCGTCCCGAGGCCCACTTTATGACACCTGTGTCTGGGAACCTACCTCAGAAGATGAACTTTATCAGACCTCTGTCAGGAGAGCTGTGTCAGGAGAGCTGCCTTAAGAGACCTATCAAAGGAGACCCGCCGAAATGGAAACCACTTTAGGAAACCTACAATAGGAGACTTGCGTCAGGGGACCTGCGTCAGGAGGCCAACTTAATTACACCTGCGTCAGGGGACCTACATCAGGAGACGCAATTTAGTAGATCTATATCAGGAGAGCTGTGTCAGGGAAGCTGCCTGAGGAGACCTGTGAAAGGAGACCTGCCTCAGTGGAATCCACTTTAGGAAATCTGCATCAGGAGTCCTGCGTCAGGGGACCTGAGTCAGGAGGCCCACTTTATGACACCTGCGTCAGGAGGCCCACCTTATAACACCTGCGTCAGGGGACCTACCTTAGGAGACGTACTTTAGGATATCTCCGACAGGAGAGCTGTGTCAGGGGAACTGCCTTAGGAGACTTGTAAAAGGAGACCTGTGAACGTGGAATGCACTTTAGGAAACCTGCATCAGGAGACCCGCGTCAGGAGACCCACTTTATGACACCTGCATACTTAAAGAGATGCACTTTAGGAGATCTCCGTCACGAGAGCTGTGTCAGGGACCTGCGTTAAGAGACCTGTGAAAGGAGACCTGCGTCAGTGGAATCATCTTTAGGAAACCTGAATCAGCAGACCTGTGAAAGGAGACCCACTTAATTACACCTGCGTCAGGGGACCTACCTCAGAAGAATAACTTTAGGAGATCTGCATCAGGACACATGTGTCAGGAGAGCTGCCTTAGGAGACCTGTGAAAGGACACCTGCTTCGGTGGAATCCATTTAATAAACCTGCATCGGGAGACTTGCGTCAGGGGACCTGTGTCAGGAGGCCAACTTAATTACACCTGCGTCAGGGGACCTACTTCGGGAGACATACTATAGTAGATCTATATCAGGAGACCTGTGTCAGGGAAGCTGCTTTAGGATTGCTGTGAAAGGAGATCTCCATCAGTGGAATCCACATTAGCAAACATGCATCAGTAGACCTGTATCAGGGGACCTGCGTTAGGAGGCCCACTTTATGACACCTGTGTCAGAGGACCTACCTCAGGAGATTTACTTTAGGAGATCTGCATCAGGAGACATGTGTCAGGGGAACTGCCTTAGGAGACCTGTGAAAGAAGATCTGCATCAGTGGAATCCACTTTAGGAAACCTGCATAAGGAGACCTGCTTCAGGGGACTAGCGTCAGGACGCCCACTTTATGACACCTGCATCAGGGGACCTAACTTAGGAGACGCATTTTAGTAGATCTATATCAGGGAACCTGTGTCAGGGGAGCTGCATGAGGAGACCTGTGAAAGGAGATCTGCATCAGCGGAATAAACATTAGCAAACATGCATCAGTAGACCTGTATCAGGGGACCTGCGTTAGGAGGCCCACTTTATGACACCTGTGTCAGAGGACCTACCTCAGGAGATTTACTTTAGGAGATCTGCATCAGGAGACATGTGTCAGGGGAACTGCCTTAGGAGACCTGTGAAAGAAGATCTGCATCAGTGGAATCCACTTTAGGAAACCTGCATAAGGAGACCTGCTTCAGGGGACTAGCGTCAGGACGCCCACTTTATGACACCTGCATCAGGGGACCTAACTTAGGAGACGCATTTTAGTAGATCTATATCAGGGAACCTGTGTCAGGGGAGCTGCATGAGGAGACCTGTGAAAGGAGATCTGCATCAGCGGAATAAACATTAGGAAACATGCATCAGTAGACCTGTATCAGGGGACCTGCGTCAGGAGGCCCACTTTATGACACCTGTGTCAGAGGACCTACCTCAGGAGATTTACTTTAGGAGATCTTTATCAGGAGACCTGTGTCAGGGGAGCTGCTTAAGGAGTCTTGTGAAAGGAGATCTGCATCAGCGGAATAAACATTAGGAAACATGCATCAGTAGACCTGTCTCAGGGGACCTGCGTCAGGAGGCCCACTTTATGACACCTGCGTCAGGGGGCACACCTTATAAAACCTGCGTAAGGGGACCTACCTTAGGAGATCTGCTTTAGGAGAACTCTGTCTGGAGAGCTGTGTTAGGGCAATTTACTTAAAAAACCTGTAAAAGGAGACCTGTGTCACTGGAATCCACTTTAGGAAACCTGCATCAGGAGGCCCTCTTTAGGGGACCTTCGTCACAAGGCCCACTTTATGACACCTGCGTCAGGGGACCTACTTCAGGAGACGCACTTTAAGAGATCTATATATGGAGACCTATTTCAGGGGAGCTGCGTCAGGGAACCTACCTTATGACACCTGATTCAGTGGAATATAGGTTAGGAAACCTGCATCAGGAGGCATGCATCAGGGGACCTGCGTCAGGAGGCCCACTTTATGACACCTGCATCAGGGGACCATTTTTAGGAGACGCACTTTAGGTTATCTCCGTGAGGAGAGCTTTGTTAGGGGAGCTGCCTTAGGAGACCTGTGAAAGGGGACCTGGTCAGAAGAATCCACATTAGGAAACCTGCATCAAGAGATCTGTGTCAGGAGACCTGGGTCAGGAGGCCCACCTCATGACACCTGTTTCAGGGGACCTACTCCAGGAGACGCACTTTAGTAGATCTATATCAGGAGACCTGTGTCAGGGGAGCTGCATCAGGAGACCTGCTTCAGGGGACCTGCGTCAGGAGGCCAACTTAATTACACCTGCGTCAGGGGACCTACTTCGGGAGACATACTATAGTAGATCTATATCAAGAGACCTGTGTCAGGGAAGCTGCTTTAGGATTGCTGTGAAAGGAGATCTCCATCAGTGGAATCCACATTAGCAAACATGCATCAGTAGACCTGTATCAGGGGACCTGCGTTAGGAGGCCCACTTTATGACACCTGCGTCAGAGGACCTACCTCAGGAGATTTACTTTAGGAGATCTGCATCAGGAGACATGTGTCAGGGGAACTGCCTTAGGAGACCTGTGAAAGGAGATCTGCATCAGTGGAATCCACTTTAGGAAACCTGCATAAGGAGACCTGCTTCAGGGGACTGGCGTCAGGACGCCCACTTTATGACACCTGCATCAGGGGACCTATCTTAGGAGACGCATTTTAGTAGATCTATATCAGGGAACCTGTGTCAGGGGAGCTGCATAAGGAGACCTGTGAAAGGAGACCTGCCTCAGTGGAATCCACTTTAGGAAATCTGCATCAGGAGACCTGCGTCAGGGGAACTGCCTTAGGAGGCCCACTATATGACACCTGCGTCAGCGGACCTACTTCAGGAGACGCACTTTAATAGATCTATATCAGGAGACCTGTGTCAGGGGAGCTGCTTTAGGATTGCTGTGAAAGGAGATCTGCATCAGTAGAATCCACATTAGGAAACCTGCATCAGGAGACCTGCTTCAGGGGACCTGCGTCAGGAGGACCACTTTATGACACCTGCGTCAGGGGACCTACTTCAGGAGACGAATTATAGTAGATCTATATCAGGAGACGTGTGTCAGGGAAGCTGCTTTAGGACTGCTGTGAAAGGAGATCTCCATCAGTGAAATCCACTTTAGTAAATCTGCATCAGGAGACCTGCGTCAGGGGACCTGCGTCAGGAGGCCCACTTTATGACACCTGCGTCAGGGGACCTACTTCAGGAGACGCAGTTTAGTAGATCTATATCAGGAGACCTGTGTCAGGGGAGCTGCTTTAGGATTGCTGTAAAAGGAGATCTGTATCAGTGGAATCCACATTGGGAAACATGCATCAGTAGACCTGCATCAGGGGTCCTGCGTCAAAAGGCCCACTATATGACACCTGCGTCAGGAGGCCCACCTTATAACATCTGCGTAAAGGGACCTACTTCAGGAGATGCACTTTAATAGATCTGTATCAGGAGACCTGTGTCAGGGGAGCTGCTTTAGGATTCCTGTGAAAGGAGATCTGCATCAGTGGAATCCACATTAGGAAACCTGCATTAGGAGACCTGCGTCAGGGGACCTGCGTCAGGAGGACCACTTTATGACACCTGCGTAAGGAGGCACACCTTATAAAACCTGCGTACGGGGACCTACCTTAGGAGATCTCTTTTAGGAGAACTCTGTCTGGAGAGCTGTGTTAGGGCAATTGACTTAATAAACCTGTGAAAGGACACCTGTGTCAGTGGAATCCACTTTAGGAAACCTGCATCAGGAGGCCTGCATC
This sequence comes from Oryzias celebensis, assembly GCA_014656515.1. Taxonomy (NCBI): domain Eukaryota; kingdom Metazoa; phylum Chordata; class Actinopteri; order Beloniformes; family Adrianichthyidae; genus Oryzias; species Oryzias celebensis. The sequence goes on along the minus strand of BNCR01000117.1, from coordinate 8,788 downwards.
AGGGGACCTGCGTCAGGAGGCCCACTTTGACACCTGCGTCAGAGGACCTACCTCAGGAGATTTACTTTGGAAGATCTGCGTCAGGAAACATGTGTCAGGGGAACTGCCTTAGGAGACCTGTGAAAGGAGATCTGCATTAGTGGAATCCACTTTAGGAAATCTGCATCAGGAGACCTGCGTCAGGGGACCTACGTCAGGAGGCCCACTTTATGACACCTGCGTCAGGGGACCTACTATAGGAGACGCACTTTAGTAGAGCTATAACAGGAGACCTGTGTCAGGGGAGCTGCTTTAGGATTGCTGTGAAAGGAGATCTGTATCAGTGGAATCCACATTAGGAAACATGCATCAGTAGACCTGCATCAGGGGACCTGCGTCAGGAGGCCAACTTTATGACACCTGCGCCAGAGGACCTACCTCAGGAGACTTACTTTAGGAGATCTGCGTCAGGAGACATGTGTCAGGGGAACTGCCTTAGGAGACCTGTGAAAGGAGATCTGCATCAGTGGAATCCACTTTAGGAAACCTGCATCAGGAGACCTGCTTCAGGGGACTAGCGTCAGGAGGCCCACTTTATGACACCTGCGTCAGAGGACCTACCTCAGGAGATTTACTTTAGGAGATCTGCATCAGGAGACATGTGTCAGGGGAACTGCCTCAGGAGGCCCACTTAATGACACCTGCATCAGAGGACATACGTCAGGAGATTTACTTTAGGAGATCTGCGTCAGGAGACCTCTATCAAGGGAGCTGCCTGAGGAGACCTGTGAAAGGTGACCTGCCTCAGTGGAATCCACTTTAGGAAATCTGCATCAGGAGACCTGGGTCAGGGGACCTATCTTAGGAGAAGCACTTTAAGAGATCTCCTTCAGGAGAGCTTTTGCAGGGGAGCTGCGTTAGGAGACTTGTGAAAGGAGACCTGCGTCAATGGAATCCACTTTAGGAAACATAGATCCATAGACCTGCATCAGGGGACCTGCGTCAGGAGGCCCACTTTATGACACCTGCGTCAGAGGACCTACCTCAGGAGATTTACTTTAGGAGATCTGCGTCAGGAAACATGTGTCAGGGGAACTGCCTTAGGAGACCTGTGAAAGGAGATCTGCATCAGTGGAATCCACTTTAGGAAATCTGCATTAGGAGACCTGCGTCAGGGGACCTGCGTCAGGAGGCCCACTTTATGTCACCTGCGTCAGGAGGCCCACCTTACAACACCTGCTTCAGGGGACTTACCTTAGGAGACGTATTTTAGGATATCTCCGTCAGGAGAGCTGTGTTAGGGGAACTGCCTTAGGAAACCTGTGAAAGGAGACCTGCGTCAGTCGAATCCACTTTAGGAAACCTGCATTAGGGGACCGGCGTCAGGAGACCTGTGTCAGGAGGCCCACATTATAACACCTGCGTCAGGGGACCTACCTCATGAGATGCACTTTAAGAGATCTTCGTCAGAAGAGCCTTGTCAGGGGAGCTGCGTTAAGAGACCTGTGAAAGGAGACCTGCGTCAGTGGAATCCACTTTATGAAATTTGCATCAGGAGAGTTGCGTCAGGAGGCCCACCTTAAAACAGTTGCATCAGAGGACAGACCTCAGGAGACGCAGATTAGGACATCTGCATCTTGAGACCTGTGTCAGAGCAGCTGCATCAGGATGCCCACTTTAAAACACCTTCGTTAGACGAATCCACCTTAGGAAACCTGCATCAGGAGGTCTGCGTCAGGGGACCTGCGTCAGGAGGCCCAACTTATATCACCTGCGACAGGAGATCCACTTTATGACACCTGCGTCAATAAGCCCACTTTTTGACACCTGCGTCAGGGGACCGACTTCAGGAGACGCACTTTAGGAGATCTTTATCAGGAGAGCTCTGTCATGGGAACTGCCTTAGGAGACCTGTGAAAGGAGACCGGCGTCAGTGTAATCAGATTTAGGATACCTGCATCAGGAGACCTGCTTCAGGAGACCTGCGTCAGGAGGACCACTTTATGACACCTGCGTCAGGGGACCTACTTCAGGAGACGAACTATAGTAGATCTGTATCAGGAGACGTGTGTCAGGGAAGCTGCTTTAGGATTGCTGTGAAAGGAGATCTCCATCACTGGAATCCACTTTAGGAAACCTATATCAGGAGACCTGCGTCAGGAGGCCCACTTTATGACACCTGCGTCAGGGGACCTACTTCAGGAGACGCAGTTTAGTAGATCTATATCAGGAGACCTGTGTCAGGGGAGCTGCTTAAGGAGTCTTGTGAAAGGAGATCTGTATCAGTGGAATCCACATTAGGAAACATGCATCAGTAGACCTGCATCAGGGGACCTGCGTCAGAAGGCCCACTATATGACACCTGCGTCAGGAGGCCCACCTTATAACATCTGCGTAAAGGGACCTACCTCAGGAGATCTCATTTAGGAGAACTCTGTCTGGAGAGCTGTGTTAAGGCAATTGACTTAATAAACCTGTGAGAGGACACCTGTGTCAGTGGAATCCACTTTAGGAAACCTGCATCAGGAGGCCTGCTTCAGGAGGCCTGCGTCAGGAGGCCCACTTTGACACCTGCGTCAGAGGACCTACCTCAGGAGATTTACTTTAGGAGATCTGCGTCAGGAAACATGTGTCAGGGGAACTGCCTTAGGAGACCTGTGAAAGGAGATCTGCATTAGTGGAATCCACTTTAGGAAATCTGCATCAGGAGACCTGCGTCAGGGGACCTGCGTCAGGAGGCCCACTTTATGACACCTGCATCAGGGGACCTATCTTAGGAAACGCACTTTAAGAGATCTCCTTCAGGACACCTGTGTCAGGGGAGCTGCTTAAGGAGTTCTGTGAAAGGAGATCTGCATCAGCGGAATAAACATTAGGAAACATGCATCAGTAGACCTGTCTCAGGGGACCTGTGTCAGGAGGCTGACTTAATGACACCTGCGTCAGGAGGTACACCTTATAAAACCTGCGTACGGGGACCTACCTTAGGAGATCTACTTTAGGAGAACTCTTTCTGGAGAGCTGTGTTAGCGCAATTGACTTAATAAACCTGTGAAAGGAGACCTGTGTCAGTGGAATCCACTTTAGGAAACCTGCATCAGGAGGCCCTCTTTAGGGGACCTTTGTCACAAGGCCCACTTTATGACACCTGCGTCAGGGGACCTACTTCAGGAGACGCATTTTATTAGATCTATATATGGAGACCTGTGTCAAGGGAGCTGCTTTAGGAGTCCTGTGAAAGGAGATCTGCATCAGTGGAATCCACATTAGGAAACCTGCATCAGGAGACCTGCGTCAGGGGACCTGCGTCATGAGGCCCACTTTATGACACCTGCGACAGGGGACCTACCTCAGGAGACATATTTTAGGAGATCTGCATCAGGAGACCTGTGTCAGGGGAGCAGTGTCAGGGGTACCACTTTATGACACCTGATTCAGTGGAATATAGGTTAGGAAACCTGCATCAGGAGGCCTGCATCAGGGGACCTGCGTCAGGAGGACCACTTTATGACACCTGCATCAGGGGACCTACTTCAGGAGACGAACCTTATCAGATCTCCATCAGGAGAGCTGTGTCAGGAGAGCTGCCTTAGGAGACCTATAATAGGAGACCTGCCGAAGTGGAAACCACTTTAAGAAACCTGCAATAGGAGACCTGCTTCAGGGGACCTGCGTCAGGAGGCACACTTTATGACACCTGCGTCAGGGGACCTACTTCAGGAGACGAACTATAGTAGATCTATATCAGAAGACCTGTGTTAAGAAAGCTGCTTTAGGATTGCTGTGAAAGGAGATCTCCATCAGTGGAATCCACATTAAGAAACATGCATCAGTAGACCTGCATCAGGGGACCTGCGTCAGGAGGCCAGCCTTATGACACCTGCGCCGGAGGACCTACCTCAGGAGATTTACTTTAGGAGATCTGCGTCAGAAGACATGTGTCAGAGGAACTGCCTTGGGAGACCTGTGAAAAGAGATCTGCATCAGTGGAATCCACTTTAGGAAACCTGCATCAGGAGACCTGCTTCAGGGGACTAGCGTCAGGAGGCCCACTTTATGACACCTGCGTCAGGGGACCTATCTTAGGAGACGCACTTTAAGAGAACTCCTTCAGGAGAGCTTTGTCAGGAGAGCTGCGTTAGGAGACCTGTGAAAGGAGACCTGCGTCAGTCGAATCCACTTTAGGAAACCTGCATCTGGAGACCAGCGTCAGCGGACCTGCGTCCCGAGGCCCACTTTATGACACCCGTGTCTGGGAACCTACCTCAGAAGATGAACTTTATCAGATCTCTGTCAGGAGAGCTGTGTCAGGAGAGCTGCCTTAAGAGACCTATCAAAGGAGACCCGCCGAAATGGAAACCACTTTAGGAAACCTACAATAGGAGACTTGCGTCAGGGGACCTGCGTCAGGAGGCCAACTTAATTACACCTGCGTCAGGGGACCTACATCAGGAGACGCAATTTAGTAGATCTATATCAGGAGAGCTGTGTCAGGGGAGCTGCCTGAGGAGACCTGTGAAAGGAGACCTGCCTCAGTGGAATCCACTTTAGGAAATCTGCATCAAGAGTCCTGCGTCAGGGGACCTGCGTCAGGAGGCCCACTTTATGACACCTGCGTCAGGAGGCCCACCTTATAACACCTGCGTCAGGGGACCTACCTTAGGAGACGTACTTTAGGATATCTCTGACAGGAGAGCTGTGTCAGGGGAACTGCCTTAGGAGACTTGTAAAAGGAGACCTGTGAACGTGGAATGCACTTTAGGAAACCTGCATCAGGAGACCCGCGTCAGGAGACCCACTTTATGACACCTGCATACTTAAAGAGATGCACTTTAGGAGATCTCCGTCACGAGAGCTGTGTCAGGGACCTGCGTTAAGAGACCTGTGAAAGGAGACCTGCGTCAGTGGAATCATCTTTAGGAAACCTGAATCAGCAGACCTGTGAAAGGAGACCCACTTAATTACACCTGCGTCAGGGGACCTACCTCAGAAGAATAACTTTAGGAGATCTGCATCAGGACACATGTGTCAGGAGAGCTGCCTTAGGAGACCTGTGAAAGGACACCTGCTTCGGTGGAATCCATTTAATAAACCTGCATCGGGAGACTTGCGTCAGGGGACCTGTGTCAGGAGGCCAACTTAATTACACCTGCGTCAGGGGACCTACTTCGGGAGACATACTATAGTAGATCTATATCAGGAGACCTGTGTCAGGGAAGCTGCTTTAGGATTGCTGTGAAAGGAGATCTCCATCAGTGGAATCCACATTAGCAAACATGCATCAGTAGACCTGTATCAGGGGACCTGCGTTAGGAGGCCCACTTTATGACACCTGTGTCAGAGGACCTACCTCAGGAGATTTACTTTAGGAGATCTGCATCAGGAGACATGTGTCAGGGGAACTGCCTTAGGAGACCTGTGAAAGAAGATCTGCATCAGTGGAATCCACTTTAGGAAACCTGCATAAGGAGACCTGCTTCAGGGGACTAGCGTCAGGACGCCCACTTTATGACACCTGCATCAGGGGACCTAACTTAGGAGACGCATTTTAGTAGATCTATATCAGGGAACCTGTGTCAGGGGAGCTGCATGAGGAGACCTGTGAAAGGAGATCTGCATCAGCGGAATAAACATTAAGAAACATGCATCAGTAGACCTGTCTCAGGGGACCTGCGTCAGGAGGCCCACTTTATGACACCTGTGTCAGAGGACCTACCTCAGGAGATTTACTTTAGGAGATCTTTATCAGGAGACCTGTGTCAGGGGAGCTGCTTAAGGAGTCTTGTGAAAGGAGATCTGCATCAGCGGAATAAACATTAGGAAACATGCATCAGTAGACCTGTCTCAGGGGACCTGCGTCAGGAGGCCCACTTTATGACACCTGCGTCAGGGGACCATTTTTAGGAGACGCACTTTAGGTTATCTCCGTGAGGAGAGCTTTGTTAGGGGAGCTGCCTTAGGAGACCTGTGAAAGGGGACCTGGTCAGAAGAATCCACATTAGGAAACCTGCATCAAGAGATCTGTGTCAGGAGACCTGGGTCAGGAGGCCCACTTCATGACACCTGTTTCAGGGGACCTACTCCAGGAGACGCACTTTAGTAGATCTATATCAGGAGACCTGTGTCAGGGGAGCTGCATCAGGAGACCTGCTTCAGGGGACCTGCGTCAGGAGGCCAACTTAATTACACCTGCGTCAGGGGACCTACTTCGGGAGACATACTATAGTAGATCTATATCAAGAGACCTGTGTCAGGGAAGCTGCTTTAGGATTGCTGTGAAAGGAGATCTCCATCAGTGGAATCCACATTAGCAAACATGCATCAGTAGACCTGTATCAGGGGACCTGCGTTAGGAGGCCCACTTTATGACACCTGCGTCAGAGGACCTACCTCAGGAGATTTACTTTAGGAGATCTGCATCAGGAGACATGTGTCAGGGGAACTGCCTTAGGAGACCTGTGAAAGGAGATCTGCATCAGTGGAATCCACTTTAGGAAACCTGCATAAGGAGACCTGCTTCAGGGGACTGGCGTCAGGACGCCCACTTTATGACACCTGCATCAGGGGACCTATCTTAGGAGACGCATTTTAGTAGATCTATATCAGGGAACCTGTGTCAGGGGAGCTGCATAAGGAGACCTGTGAAAGGAGACCTGCCTCAGTGGAATCCACTTTAGGAAATCTGCATCAGGAGACCTGCGTCAGGGGAACTGCCTTAGGAGGCCCACTATATGACACCTGCGTCAGCGGACCTACTTCAGGAGACGCACTTTAATAGATCTATATCAGGAGACCTGTGTCAGGGGAGCTGCTTTAGGATTGCTGTGAAAGGAGATCTGCATCAGTGGAATCCACATTAGGAAACCTGCATCAGGAGACCTGCTTCAGGGGACCTGCGTCAGGAGGACCACTTTATGACACCTGCGTCAGGGGACCTACTTCAGGAGACGAACTATAGTAGATCTATATCAGGAGACGTGTGTCAGGGAAGCTGCTTTAGGATTGCTGTGAAAGGAGATCTCCATCAGTGGAATCCACTTTAGGAAACCTATATCAGGAGACCTCCTTCAGGGGACCTGCGTCAGGAGGCCAACTTTATGACACCTGCGTCAGGGCACCTACTTCAGGAGACGAATTATAGTAGATCTATATCAGGAGACGTGTGTCAGGGAAGCTGCTTTAGGACTGCTGTGAAAGGAGATCTCCATCAGTGGAATCCACTTTAGTAAATCTGCATCAGGAGACCTGCGTCAGGGGACCTACCTCAGGAGACGCAGTTTAGTAGATCTATATCAGGAGACCTGTGTCAGGGGAGCTGCTTTAGGATTGCTGTAAAAGGAGATCTGTATCAGTGGAATCCACTTTAGGAAACCTGCATCAGGAGGCCCTCTTTAGGGGACCTTTGTCACAAGGCCCACTTTATGACACCTGCGTCAGGGGACCTACTTCAGGAGACGCACTTAAGGAGATCTATATATGGAGACCTGTGTCAGGGGAGCTGCTTTAGGAGTCCTGTGAAAGGAGATCTGCATCAGTGGAATCCACATTAGGAAACCTGCATCAGGAGACCTGCGTCAAGGGACCTGCGTCATGAGGCCCACTTTATGACACCTGCGACAGGGGACCTACCTCAGGAGACATATTTTAGGAGATCTGCATCAGGAGACCTGTGTCAGGGGAGCTGCGTCAGCAGTACCACTTTATGACACCTGATTCAGTGGAATATAGGTTAGGAAACCTGCATCAGGAGGCCTGCATCAGGGGACCTGCGTCAGGAGGACCTCTTTATGACACCTGCATCAGGGGACCTACTTCAGGAGACGAACCTTATCAGATCTCCATCAGGAGAGCTGTGTCAGGAGAGCTGCCTTAGGAGACCTATAATAGGAGACCTGCCGAAGTGGAAACCACTTTAAGAAACCTGCAATAGGAGACCTGCTTCAGGCGACCTGCGTCAGGAGGCACACTTTATGACACCTGCGTCAGGGGACCTACTTCAGGAGACGAACTATAGTAGATCTATATCAGAAGACCTGTGTTAAGAAAGCTGCTTTAGGATTGCTGTGAAAGGAGATCTCCATCAGTGGAATCCACATTAAGAAACATGCATCAGTAGACCTGCATCAGGGGACCTGCGTCAGGAGGCCAGCCTTATGACACCTGCGCCGGAGGACCTACCTCAGGAGATTTACTTTAGGAGATCTGCGTCAGAAGACATGTGTCAGGGGAACTGCTTTGGGAGACCTGTGAAAGGAGACCTGCGTCAGTCGAATCCACTTTAGGAAACCTGCATCTGGAGACCAGCGTCAGCGGACCTGCGTCCCGAGGCCCACTTTATGACACCTGTGTCTGGGAACCTACCTCAGAAGATGAACTTTATCAGATCTCTGTCAGGAGAGCTGTGTCAGGAGAGCTGCCTTAAGAGACCTATCAAAGGAGACCCGCCGAAATGGAAACCACTTTAGGAAACCTACAATAGGAGACTTGCGTCAGGGGACCTGCGTCAGGAGGCCAACTTAATTACACCTGCGTCAGGGGACCTACATCAGGAGACGCAATTTAGTAGATCTATATCAGGAGAGCTGTGTCAGGGGAGCTGCCTGAGGAGACCTGTGAAAGGAGACCTGCCTCAGTGGAATCCACTTTAGGAAAATCTGCATCAGGAGTCCTGCGTCAGGGGACCTGCGTCAGGAGGCCCACTTTATTGACACCTGCGTCAGGAGGCCCACCTTATAACACCTGCGTCAGGGGACCTACCTTAGGAGACGTACTTTAGGATATCTCCGACAGGAGAGCTGTGTCAGGGGAA
>BNCR01000116.1:0-100110 GCA_014656515.1 Oryzias celebensis | reverse complement strand
GATCTTAACAGTGTTGTATTAGTTGCAGTTTGAATATTATAAGTTGCTGTTTAAATATTAGAAAGGATAATCGATTCACAGTTTAGCCTATTTTTAGCAAATGAAGATGTTGACTTAATCTTTGTTGCTCTTATATCTGAGATCAATCAAAACACAAAACTGAAAAATACTTGGTCCACATTCATATATCTCATATTTTTTCTTTGTATCTTGTAGATTACTACAATGGACAGGTAAAGGGAATTTGTTGTTGTTTTTTTTTCTTTTTATAAATCTTTTTAGTAAAAGAACCCTAAAACTGTGCTGACATTTTCCTTTTTGAAGTGCCAAGTTATTGCAGCAAATGGTGAGTGGTTTTAATGCATGTTGACATTTATTCACAGTAATTCATAGTTCTTAGTTGACACTTTTAGGAAAACTAATGTCATGCTTTTTTCAGTCAAATACATGTATTGGAGTAAACAGGCAAACTTTTTTTTCAATTAATTTTTAACAAAAGTATCTAACTTTAAAGTGAAACTAAAAAGGTAAAGATATTTATATTTCTTAATTCAAAATGACAGCACAGATCTTCACGTCTACCTTGACAGTGGAAAGATGAGCGGACGCTTCTGTAACTTTTCTGTGGAAGAGTTTGCTTGTGCCTCTGTAAGACAGCAAAACATGATAAACTACTGTTGTCAAGGGGATTCATGGAATGATTTGACTTTCTAATATTGAACAGGGTTTAATGGGGGTTTTAATTTAATTAATCAATGGGTCTAATGTTCACCTTCGCCCCTTCTTGCCCGCTGTTTCCATCAACTTTCTCTCAAGTCTTGCAGCAAAGGATTTGCAGTGCAGCTCCTACCAGTATATACTGGTAGCAATACAACAAATAATACTTGGACAAATTCAAAGAATCTGACCAATTCCTTTCTAACGTCATAGTATTATCTGTTTTGTAATAATGATTTGTCCTAATCATGTCTTTTCAAAATAGCTTGCAAATATTGAGTGAAGTACAACCCCAGATGACTCCTAGGCAAGAATCTGTGTACACACAATTCATCAAGATTTACCGGAGCAGAAAGGATCCTGCAGGTGAGCACTAAGAAACGAAATTCTATACATATAACAACAAGGCTAAATTACAATGTTCTGTATGGGAGGAAACCTCCCATACAACAGTTTTTGTTGTACAATGAAAACATAAAAAATGATACCAATAAAAAAACACAGAACTTATTCTCTTATAGAAAATATGTCATAGTTTGATAGTTAAAGGAAATGTAAATATGAAAAATGATAACTGATTGACACCACCACCCACAATTCTCAGCGGTTTGTTCTATTGCTTTTTCAGCCTTTTTCAGTTTGTTTCTACGTATTTTGTCCCGTTTTGATGTAGTTTTTCGGTGCAGGTGGAAGCCCTGTCACTGCTGTCAGTCACACAGCTTGCAGAGGTAGCGGCCACACCTGGTCAGCTCACATCTGCAAAGCAGGTCACCATGGTGATGACTTATGTCCCTGACCAACAGTTTACCTCCTTCTTTGATCATTTTTCACCTAAAATGTTGGTAAGCAAACATTTTCTGCTGCTTAACTTTTTTAACCCTTGACATGCAATGTATACAAACCTTGTACAATGTTCATGTTTCTATTTTCCTACAGGGACGTGAAAACCTTCTTCCTTCTACTGTCAGCTCAGCCGTGCTGCAGGTTGTGTTTAATCGGGCAAACCTCACCAGTCCATCAGTCAGTGATGCAGTTGTGCTGCTGTAGCTTCAAGATCGAATGCGCCCCCTGCTGGTGAACATGGCAGCTGACCATGTGACTCCATGCTTTCATATACTGGCAGGAAGAAACTGCAGCATTGAGGAGCAGGGTGAGTGTAAAACAAGAAACACGAGACAATCATTTGCTTTTGCTTCTGTTCCATTAATACCTTCAAAAGTCTTTTTTGTCACTTTTATTAAACCAAATATTTTATTTTTCTCAACCTGACCATCTCATCTCTGAGTAATGACACACAGACAGAACTTCAAAGTAGTATCATCCAGGCTCTTCAAGGTAAATAAACCACATGAAGAAGAAACAAATCTTTGCTATGGTGCTATGGTGACAACTATAGCTCTATCGTTTCCTGAGGAGATCATTCATGAGATTCCAGTTCCCCAACCTGAACACCTTCTTGTCCCTCATGCCTCAAGACAGAAAGCAACAGGTGTGTGGACATGAAAGCTTTCTGGAGGAAACTCTGAAATAATTATACAGAAACACAAAATCAAGTAACATCTCTTTTGTTTGTGTCTCCCCTGTAGCTGATAAACTCCATGCCTCCATCAGATCTTGGGGATTTCTTGCATCAAACTAATGTTGTTGGACAAGAGTCTGAGCTCTGTCAGCTTTACAGCAGCTACCTCCAGATCCCAGTGTTTCTACAGACTGTATGTACAAACACTCACAAACACACAAAACAATGTGAAAGCACAAAGAGTTCAATTCAATTTTTATTCATATAGCCCAATATTACAGCCATAGCCGTCTCATTGGACTGATTATGAATAAACTGCAAGAAGCAAAAATAATTATTAAACATGTAAAAGTAAACAATAGCTGGTTATAAAACAGACTAAGCTGAACAAACATCTCTGTCCTTACACCCTCCTTCGCGGTGAGAAAAAACTCATAAAAAAACCCTGTCTTTTTTGGGGGGAAAAAATTAAGAAACCTCAGGGGTTTCCCACATGAAGGAGAGATCCTCAACCCCAGACGGACAGGTGATGCGCTAGAACTACTAAAGAAAAGTGAGCTTAATTAATTCTGTAACTACATGGTTGAATATCAAGTATATGTCTAATAAACAAACACCTTTAGATAAACAGCTACAAGTTAAGATAACAGCTAAGTATTTAAATAAACAAAGACATGTTTGAATAGTCTATAAGATGGGCTTCATCAAGTAGGAGTTGTGGAAACTGCTGGGGTTGCTGGAAGAGCCAAAGGCGAGGTCACAGCCAAAGACAGGAGCGGGAAGAGCAAAGATCAACGGCTCGTCAGAACTATGACTATTGCTAAAATTGATAAAAAGTAAATGTTAAAAATGAAATTGTACATTTTTACCTTTGATGTTTATATGAAAATAGTTTTGAGATTTTTAAAAATCACTCATATTTCTAAAAAAATACATGCAAATAATTCTTTTTTGCAAATTGATTAATTAAAACAATACAAATGACTTTTTTTCTAAGAGAGTTAAGAGCCTCTCCTCTCGCTCCTCCTCTCTCCTGGCCCTTTGCAACAAATCTAAACGCATAGACTGCACTTTACAAGCATAAACACAACATAAGGTTTCTGAAGCAAAGAAAGCAAAATAAAAGCAGTAAAGAAGACTGCATATAAAAGAATCTTCACAATGACTGGTGGCTCCACATCTTCAGCTCCAAATCTTTTGGCTTCAAGCTGTTCATCAAATCTGAAAAAGAAGCACAAAACAACACAAACTGTTTACACTGAGACTCTGTTTTCAGTCATCCAAAACCCCTCAATCCAACATCTGAGTGTCATCTTTTGTACCTTTTATGCACTTTACAAACTCATCTGTCACTGAAATCATTTCAGACACCTTTGTGAAGATCTTTTAGTTTTTCTTTATCTTACAGGTATTTCACATCCCTTTGAGGCTCTGACTTTGTCCGCAGTTCATTCAAAACACCTCATTCAACATCTGTCACCATCAGAGTTTATTTACAAACTCCTTTTTTCACTGAAATCATTTTCAACACATTTGTATATAGTTTACACATTTTTCTGCAAGTTGATGTTATGTAAAACCTTCTGTTCATTTTGTTTCTCATCAGTTTTGTCAACTATCTGTGGAGGAAGGCTCCTGCTCCAGGAACACAGATGGAGAACGCCGGACGCTTCGTCAAGGTCAGAGACAGACAGAAAGCTGCTGCTGCAACTACCACCTCTCCCAGCAGCACCACCACCAGCAGTAGCAGCACCAGCAGCAGCAGCACCAGCAGCACCACCACCAGCAGTAGCAGCACCAGCAGCACCACCAGCAGCAGCAGCAGCACTACCACCAGCAGCAGCAGCAGCACTACCACCAGCAGCAGCAGCAGCACTACCACCAGCAGCAGCACCAGCAGCACCACCACCAGCAGTAGCAGCAGCAGCAGCACCAGCAGCACCACCACCACCACCAGCACCAGCAGCACTACCACCAGCAGCAGCACCAGCAGCAGCAGCAGCAGCAGCACCAGCAGCACCACCACCACCAGCAGCAGCAGCAGCAGCACCAGCAGCAGCACCAGCAGCAGCACCAGCAGTAGCAGCAGCAGCACTACCACCACCAGCAGCAGCACCAGCAGTAGCAGCAGCAGCACCAGCAGCAGCAGCACCAGCAGCAGCACCACCACCACCAGTAGCAGCAGCACCACCACCAGCAGCACCACCACCAGCAGCAGCACCAGCAGCAGCAGCACCAGCAGCAGCAGCAGCACTACCACCAGCAGCAGCACCAGCAGCAGCACCAGCAGCAGCACCAGCAGCAGCACCAGCAGCAGCAGCACCAGCAGCACCAGCAGCACCAGCAGCAGCAGCAGCACCAGCAGCACCAGCAGCAGCAGCAGCAGCAGCAGCACCAGCAGCAGCAGCACCAGCAGCACCAGCAGCACCAGCAGCACCAGCAGCAGCAGCAGCAGCAGCAGCACCAGCAGTAGCAGCAGCAGCACTACCACCAGCAGCAGCAGCTCTGCATCAGTTCCATCAGGCCTGGCAGCTAAATCTGCACAGAGGTTTGATGTTTTAGTCTCAAAGCTGTCCACTGCAGCGAGTTTGCTTGTGTTTCTATAAATTAACTTCATGTCATCAATCATTTCATGTGGTATCGTGGTGTACAGCCTCCTCTTCAGCAGGTTCTTCCTCCAAACCGTCTGAGGAGCCCACAGATGACGAGCTGGTCAGCGCAGTCGTTGACATAGAGTGTTGAGTAGCAGAACAGACACATTTGTATGTTATGTTGAACACATGAATGCATCAGCTGATGTTAACGGCTGTTTTTCTTCTATGTGAAAATCTTTCTGATGGGAGATAAACTGGAAACAGAGCAGTAAGTTTGTGTTTGGTTCAAACTTTGCTGCGGTCAAAGTGCTGATTCTCACTGACCGCCACCTCCAGCTTCATCATAAATACTAAACGATCTGTAGCTGAACACCAACCCTCTCTCCTATTGCTTCACTTCTTCCTGATTTTAGCATCTGTCTTGCATTAGGGGCCAAATCTGAACTTTTCATCTGATCAACCTTTTCTAGCTTCCACGTTAGAACTTCACTCGTTCCCTTTTAGTTCTGCCAGCATGTCTGAGTCTCTCATTTGGTTTGTTTCTTTTTTTTAATCCCAAATCTGTTCCTTCTGTTTCAGCCTCACAAGTGCAGGCTCCTCTTTGGGTTCCTGCTGCTCCACCTCCTCCTGATGAGGACATCACCTCTGCTGGGCTGAGCGGCCAGACGGAGGGTCCTGGACATCGATGGCTGGTACCTCATGGCCACTGAGTACCTGGAGTGCCGTCGGTGTAAGAGGAAGGTTTGGGGTGGTCACAGGGCATCATAATGCAGCTGGCCCCCACCTACAGCTGCCAGTTTCCTGCTGTACTCACGTACAAGTGAGAGGCAACGTTGAACCACGTGTTAGCTTGTGTGCAAACCTTTGTCTACGTGTTGTTATGTTGTAATTGTGTCGATGCAGGCTGTCCTTTGACCAAAGGGTGATTGCGCAGCTCAGGTCGCGCAAGTTGGGAAAAGTGTCAACCGGCTGTACAACACCCTGCGGGAGCAGCACTCGGACTCCTGGATGCGGAGAGCCATCCACTACCTTGGCAGAATAGCTGCACACTGGGAACGCCTGCCAGAATGTGACAAACGGCATGTTGTCTTCCCTGCCAGGTACCGGGACAGGCGGCCTAAAGGTCGTTTCAAGGCCGCGAAGGGGAAGAACACTTCCTGTCCTGGGAAGGAGAGTCTCCAAGTGTAAGATTGGTTTCTGGAAGCCTTTGACTTGCTTTTAAATGTGCTTCATTTTTATTCATTTCTGTCATTGCTTCTAAATAACTCCAGCGGCCTTCTGGGACTGAATGCTGGCCCAGCCGACACAAGCCGCCTGGTGGAGGCCGTTTGTAGCCAGCTTCCACCCGCGTCCACCCGTCGGCTACAAGAACCGGGGGGGTTCTGAAGACCCGTTGGTCCTGGTCCTACATGCCCTTCAGGGAGGCAGTCCTTGGGAATGGCAGGCTGGCGGCTCAGACCGGACTTCAGCTGTTTCAGCTGAACCAGAGGACCCTGTCACAGTGGTGAGAGCTTTAACTTCAGCAGTCTGTGGTACTTTTTCCATAATCACAGAACCCGGTAAGAGCGTCTCTTTGGGTCTTCAGGTACTCCTGCCGGCAGAAAAAGTGGGAGAGGGCTGTGCTGGAACAGGAAACTGGACTCCTTCCTGCTCCAGCTGTTTCCCTGCAGCTAAAGGGTTGTCCTTGGTGCAGGTGGGACAGCCCTATGACAACAAGATGCCTGAGGAGCAGCTGCCTCCACAAATGGCATCTGCTGCTGTTTCCCAGCAGCCCCTCCTTGACCCTGAAGCTCCACCACCACCTCCTTCTGAGCGTGTGCCCAGGACCACTGCTTTCAGAAGGAGGAAAGCGGCTCAAGCAGCAGCACCAGCCCAAGAGCAGGGCCCTCCAATAGCAACAAAAGTCTGTTGATAATTTGCGCCGTACACCTGCAGAAAGTGTGGTCAGCCCAAAAGGCTGGACACCAGCCACACGAGGATTGCTGGGGTGTCATACTGTGCAACTGTCGGCCGGAAAGGCGTGGACAAATGGAGGGAACAAAGGAAAAGGACACAGAAAAACTAAAGACTGTTAAAAGTTTTTTAAATCATATTTTGATGTAAAAATACATATTTTTGTTGCAATGCTTCTGTTCCTTTTCTTTCTTCAAATAGACACTGAATAGTGGTAACATTTGTTTGTATAAGGGTTTGTCACAACATTGAGTTTATTTAGAAAAACATTCTAAAGAACAGGATGTGAAGAAGTCATCAGCACTTTATCAAATGAATAAAAAATAAAACTTTGCAATAAATATGAACACAAAAGCTGCACTTTCCAAGCTAAAACATGATGAAAATATCTAGAAAACAGTAAAACAGAGTCTTCATGATGAGTTGCAGCTCCACACATCCCTCAAAGCTTAGACTTTTCAGAAAACGGGTCCCTTTTAGCTTCAGGTTGTTCATTAAGTCTGAAAAAGAAGCACAAAACAATACAAACTGTTTTCACACAGGCTTCACTGCCGTCTTCCTGCTCGAACGCAAGTGTCGGTTTTCCTCTATTTTAACATGAAATTGATGGTTTTAAGTGTTAGAATGAGATAGATTTGTTTGTGGAAATGTTTGTCCACTTTTCTGTGTTTTTTTGTAAAAGATGTGTTAATAGATTGTAAAACAGCCGCTGTTTGCTGTTGTTTCTTTTCTGCTAGTTTTCTCGTCTTTCATATGCATTAGACTTAGAGTATAGTTTGAAAAGGTTTCTCGTTGTCATTGTGGGTCAGTTACTTGTGTTAACCTGCTGCTTTTGATCACAAAGCTCTTCATTCCACTGCTGTACAATCACTGTCAGTCATAAGGGACTGAATTGCTGCATTTCTTATGAGATGAATCAAACAGGACAGGTGTTCTAACAATGCAGGTGAAGACATGTGGATCATGGACACATGTATGTACATATGGACCAAAGCGTGATTCACACGAGCTGCTCTGCCAGCATCAGTCTGTGTTCCTCTGTGCTGTGGACAGCTGTCATGAACTTGAAGCAAATCAAAACCAAATCAAAACCAAATCCCAGAAACCAAAACAAACAAAAGAAATAGAATGAAATGAAACATTTGAAAGATCAGTTGTCATGAAGTTGAAGCAGATGAACCTGATCTGATGCTTTCTTCTGTTTCGTCTCAGGCGGGAGGTTTTCTACAGGTAGAAAGAGACTGGAAGTTCAGTCTTTTCTCCTGAACTCAGGTCCTGCAAACTGGCCTGATGCTGGCCGCCCGTCTCCACCCTTCACCCAAAAGAGCACGAGGGGTCTTGAGGAAGCGCTAGATCCAGGTTCTACATGAGAGAGGCAGCGCTGCAGAACTCAGACCCACCTTGAACTGTTTCAGCTGAGCAGGAGAAACCTGTCACAGTGGTGAGTTTTCATTTCTGCTATCCAAAAGTTCCAGCATCCTGTTACCAGCGTCTCGTTGTGTCTCCAGGTCCTCCTGTGGCAGAGAAAGTGGGAGAGAGCTGTGCCAGAGCACCAAGCTGGACTCCTCCCTGCTGCTCTGGCTGTTTAAAGGCTGTCCTTTGAGGTGGGACTATTTGACAAGAAGATGCTGGAGGAGACGTTGCCCCATCATCATCACCACACTCTGCTGCATCTCAGCTGCTCGTCCTTTGGTCTCCACAGCTGCACCGCTTCTTCTTCTTGAGCATGTGCCGTGGAGCACCGTCTTCAGGAGGAGAAGACAGTGGAAGCAGCAGTAGCTGCTGCTGTACCAGAGCGAGGACCTCCACCAGAGACTAAAGCCACCGACAGCTGGTGCTTTACCCCTGCAGCAAGTGTGACCGCACATCCAACACTGCCATGACTGACAGCTGGAGGGAGAACATGAGAAAAAAAGACTGACAAGAAAAAGACTCAAAAGGCAATAAAAGCTTATTTGACTTGAAAAATAAATGTTTTCCATAAAAAGTTTGTGTTTCACTGTTTGTTTTCTGAACAAGCAGCTCTGAGTTGTGTAAAAAATGGCTTGAATGAAGGTTTGATCATAGAAACATTTGAAAGAACAGGATGTGAAGAAGAACTAAACAATTCAACATCCTAAGAATAGAAGTTTGCACCAAATCTAAACGTATAGACTGCATCTTACAAACGTAAACACAACATGAGGTTTCTGAAGCAAAGAAAGCAAAATAAAAGCAGTGAAGAAGATGACATAAAAAAGAATCTACACAACGACTTGTGGCTCCACATCTTCCCTCAAAGCTTATGCTCTAAAAAATTATCCCTTTTGGCTTCAACCTGTTCATCAAATCTGAAAAAGAAGCACAAAACAACACAAACCGTTGTTTATATTTTACACATTTTTCTGCAAGTCGACGCTTTTTGAAACCTTCTGTGGGGATTGTCCAAGGCGGGCCTCGAACTCGCGATCTTCTTCTCACTCAGGGAAGATGAGCACCTTGGGCGTCCAATCAGAGAGCCGGATTTGTTCGAATTCTGTATGTCCCGCCCACTGTTTACTGTCATGGCTGCCGTCTTCCTGCTCGAACGTAAGTTTCGGTTTTCCTCTATTTTAACGCGAAATGGACGGTTTGAAGTGTTAGAATGAGATCGATATGTTTGTGGAAATGTTAGTCCTCTTTTCTGTGACTGGTGATGTCGTTTTTATTCTCGATTTTGAAACCTGTACAGAACGAATTCACTGCGGACAGACAAAGTAGTCCAGCGGTGATGCACGTGCGCCGTCATGCAGAAGCTTCTGGTGATCCCTCTGTCGCTCTGTTTGCGCAGGAATCACAACTGGTTATTATTTGAATTGTGGGAGTTCAAAAAAGACCTTTTTGTGCAACATATTCAAAGCAGTTTGGCTGTTTCTGTTCTGGACGTCAGTGGAGTTGTTGCGGCGCGGCGCGGTGGGGGCGGGTGGCCGCAGTGTCGCCCAGGGCGGGGCCTGCTTTGGGCCACAATTACAGGCGATGACTTTCTCTTCGTTGCTTTTTTCCCGGGTGTGCGGCACGTCATTGCGTCACATAATTCCCAGCATGCATTGCGCCTCGAAAACTTTTTTTGTTTTTTAAAGAAAAACCCTTTTCAGGTTAACTTTATGTTTCTTTTTATATTAGCGTGATATTGTATGTAGTTCAAGTTTCTAAATCGCTACAGATTGAAAATCTTGAAAATGTGAAAACCTTGACTTTGCAAGTGTCGGAATAAACCGTGTATAAATAACCCGTCGCTGCCAGCGCACTGTTTGAGGATTGGTGGCAGTACTCAAGACTATATCGACATGTACGTAAAAATCGTATGTGTGCTCCCTATGGGCCTTAAGCGCATACGGAGCCGGATGAGCATCACTCCGGAAGTCCCAGGACAGCCTGGAGCTAGGAGGGAGCAACGCGGGAGCAGTCAGGTGAGGATCCTCGTGTAGACCGTCGGCGTGTAGAAGGTAACTCTGCTCCTCCTCCGGGCCTAGTACGGTTTCGACTGAAGGTTTGGATCAGTGTCCATTCAGCATTAGTCGAGTACCAAGCACCAATCCTTTTGTTCCATTCAAAACGGAACTGCCATATATATATATATATATATATATATGTGTATATATGTGTATATGTATATATATAATGCCATCATAGAATAACAAATTCTTTCTTTAAAATCACTCCAATCAACTCAATCCATGGAATATCACTTGTCTTTAAAAAAAACAAAACAAATGACAACACTCAAACTCATCAATTTTTAAACATGCAATCAAGAACTAAAAAAAGAAGTACTTTATCTAAACTTAGACAAACATCATTTGACTTAACCACTAAAATACACCAGGACAAGGGGATTCATCTTTTTTCAAGTCACACTCTAGTGCTCTATTGTTATTCTCAATTAGGACCATTTGTACTCATTCAAATTTCACTTTGCACATTCATTCTTTTCTAGCTTTGGAGGGCCTGAGACACCTCACAGGGGACAAAAACATCATTCCATTTTACAACAACAGCTTTGGAATGGAATTAACTTGCATAACGACACTCACCAGTTAAGGTTGCATCAAGAAAAATGCAGGAAACCATTTATTACTTACTTCAAATTGGAGCTTTAATGTGATGAGAGGAAGAGCTTCAGCTTGAATCAATTCATCATTTCAGCGTACAAACAAGGAAGTAAACAAGAATGAATGTCAAATCCATTCACAGGTTAACTTCCTAAACTTCAGCCCACTCTTGTTTTTCCACATCAAAAGAATACAAGGAGAATATTTATTAGAACATTCTAGCACACTGTATGGTCACCTCTTTGTAAAAGTCCAAGTGTTTCCACACATGGGACAGATGACTAATGACGGTTGATGGTTTTTTTGCTGCATCACATGGGAGTTGTCCGCGATGATGACATGTGGTCATTTTTGCGTTATATATTCAAATAAACCTACCGTACCTCAATCCAAACGGTATTGTCCAAGATTGACCATAATCCATGTATTTTCTGTTGAAATGATTGCTAATGGTTTAGGCCAATTCCATGAATAATTTACCACAGACAGATTATTTTGACTGGATTATAGGAATTTTAACTGATTTCTAGATGAAGCCACTAAATCACTGCACCTCTATTTCTTATAGTAATGAGTGTTTTCTACTTGAACTATTTTTCAATTGATCATTTCATCTGATGTCAAATGAATGACTTTTGGCAGTTTCACTGTAACGTCATGACATTTATTTCTAGTTTGATGATGGCAGACTTTGTGCTGTCTGAAGAGGACAAGCTTGACAAACACAACCTGACAGCTTTCATGAAGGAGAACAGCCTGGAGCTGATTGTCCTCTTCAACCTAGAGGTAAACAGACAGAATTATTAAAAAAAAAAAAAAGATCATCTCTGTTGCATTTGAGTTGATCTGAGTGTGTTTTCAGACATCAGACAAGATCTTCACCTGTGGTGTGCGGCTGCACTGCCTTTTGTTCATCAGCTCCACTGTGCAGAGTCAGATGAGCTGCTGGAGGAGTACAAGGCTGTTGCCAGACAGTTTAAAGGAAAGGTAGGAGCCTGAAGTGTGCTAACGCCTTAAGGTGCAAACTTGACTGTTTTTTGAGAACGGTTTATCCTCTCTGAGAATTTTCTTGAAAGCTCGGCCACTTTTTCTAGTGTAACGCAGGTGCTGTACATCCTGATGGACATAACGACAGCCGTGTCACACGTGCTGAATGACTTTGGCTTGTTAGAGCCGGACGCCCCCACTGTGCGCATCATCAACATGGAGACACAGAAAAAGTTCAGAATTGACCATAGACTCTGTGAGACAGCTTTCCCAGGAGGTGGTTGATGACACTGCAGAGGTAACACTTTAGCTCAGCTGATGTGAAGTCAAGCAGGAGCACTGAACTCAGTAAGCTGTTCCTTCTTTGGTTACTTCAGCCATACTTTCGGTCTGAGGACATCCCCGAGGACTGGGACAAGGGCCCAGTTAAAGTCCTGGTAGCCAAGAACTTTGAGTCCGTTGCCATGAACCCGACCAAAAGCGTCTTCGTAGAATTTTGAAAGTTATTCTAACTTTTTATATATTTAGCTGTGTAGTGTTTTATCCCAGTTCCAGTATGTGCTTCTTAAAGTTTATTAGCTATTTTAAACGTACTCTAAAATGATGCAGATGTTCTGACTAAGTTCACACGTACCACCCCAGCGGGATTGCAATGGACTCCAGCTAGCCTGAGTCTCCGCAGTTCATTAGAAATTGAATTTTTATCAGATTGGGTCTTTAAGAAAGTATGTAAAAATGTATGTTTTGTCCAAGACTAAAATGTAGGAAGCAAACATGTAAAAAGAATTGTAAATCATGAACAGAAAACATGTTATCTCATTTATTTTGCAAGCAGAAAATCTCATCAATGGATTTTTACGAACTTAAAAAAGAAAGAAGCAAGTTTGTAATCTTGTAACACATGTCTGAATGGTAACACCTTAGAGTGCACAAAAAGAGGGACAATGTTTCATTATTGCAGAATTCTTCTAGTTCTAATATTGTTCTTGCTGTCTGCAATACGGTTATTGATCACTAGGGGATGCTAACGGACTCTTAATGAATACTTAGCCTCTTTCTCTTGTCAGTCACCAGTTCTTGTTGGATTCTCTGCAGCATCTGAAAGCTGTCAATGACAAATCCTAACATTCAGGCCAGCACAGTTGGCAGTGTTTTCTTCCACCCCTTCACAGTGTGTTTATGTGTGTGCAGATGCTCCTTGGTGTGGACATTGTAAGGAGCTGGTTCCAATCTGGGAGCTGCTGGGAGCTGCTTCTAACCACGTGAGCTGTGCAGAGAGATTACCAGACTGAAGGATGAACACTGTCTCCTTTTCTTTCAGAACCAGCTCGCCGTGATTCACTCGCTGTGAGCGTCCAATCACATCAGGAGATGACACCTGCTCACAAAACACAAAGTGATTGATGCAGTAGGAAAAATGCACAAAGTCCAAAAGTGAACAACTTTCAAATCTACACTCTCTCCTTCCAGGTGAGCCGCCAGCTAACATCCACCACCATCCACCCCCAGTACTTCCTGCACATGAAGACGACATCCGTCACTGGAACTGCTCGCCACAGCAGAAGATACGGATGCAGACAGAGCTGGAGTCCATGGGTCTTTGGCCAGCTTCTTTGCCTGTCAGGAACCCCATGAGGATGTGGTCATTGTGGCGTCAGCCACCACAACCAGAGCTGATTGACAGCATCCAGGATCTACCATCCCCAAAGTACTTCCAGCTCCACCCGTTCTTCATCTGGAAGCCGGAAATGACCAAATGATGGGCAGGCTGAGGAGCAATGACTGTTTTCCATGCCTTAGCAGTTGTATTTGGCCTCAGGTTGTGTCAGCAGGTGTTGGTAGACCAAGGGTGATAGTTGGGATCACCGGGCAGTACTATCTGCTGTCCTCCAGAGCGTACTGCAGAGTTTGCTGTAAGAGGTGGTTCGCAGACAACCCTTTATGGCTGGAAAAACTTCCAAAGAGGTTTAGGAACCTGCTTCCAGCCACGCTGACTTACAAGAAAGCAATCTGCAAGTCTGTCATGGATGAGCTCCGGAGGACGGGCAACTCCCCTACAGAAATGGCAAATCCAACGAACCAAATCATGCACCGGAAATACGAGCCAGCCAGCCTGCCCACGGTTGCAGTGAACTTTTGGACCGGCTTTCTGCTTCAACCACACTCCCAAAGTTGCCAGGAAGGTCAGCTTTTCATGTGGGACCATGTGATCATACGGCGTGATGAATGAAACCTGGATGATCGTGTCATGGGTGATGCTGCAATCTGAGAGTGACGAGTCGCTGCGGCCCACGTATGAGGGACTGGCAACACGTTCTAACAACGCGGGTGGAGAAGGCAAGGGGTGGACAGGTGAGACTTTCACGCAGAAGATCAACATTTCAAATGTCCTTTCATTGTTGCAAATGCCAGAATGCTGTGCACAAATATTTTGTGGCTACGCTTGAACTTTACCACATTCAAGCTCAATCATCACCAAAAATGGGGATAAACACTAATTGTCAAAGAGACCCTGCTCCTTCCTAATATTTGCCTCGATCACTTTCTTCAGGGACTGCTGTGCAGCCTTTGTTGTGGGGAGACACGTGCAGGAGAACATTTAAGCTGGGAGTCCTGGGAAACGACCGACGCCGTCATTGCTGAGGCAACAACAGGACAGCTGATCAACTCCTGCACGTCCAGGTCCCACTACACCTCTGCCATCATCCTAAAGTTGGATAATAAGCTAGCTGTCTTAAAACAGAGGAATGCTAGCCGAATAATTGATTCTGTTGTAAATGCAGTAAGTCATTTCTTATTTTAAAAACATTTCCAGATTTGACTTGTATAACTGACTGTCTTTAGATGCTGACATGTTAACATGGAAATCTTAAGACGTCATACTTGATTTGAAGACACTAAGCAATAGTTTTCAGCTACAGATTTCTTCATCTCAAAGTACTTGTTGGTTTAAGCTAATTTGTGTATTGTGCTTTTCTAATTTCAGGTGTGAAAACTTGAGGCAATAGGGTACCATCCCGTTTTCTTTTTTGGCAGAAGAGCAAACGCATCGAGTACGTGGGATGTGAATGTCATAACCCATTTTGAGCGCACTGCGACAAATCAAGATTTATTGAAAGGGATGCAGAGAGCCTATGAATTGCTCTTGACACTAGATAGGAGTAAAACTTTTCTTTTAATGTCCACTACTGTTCCAAAGGTTTAGAACAAAGCAATTGTTCCTCTTGAGTTATTTATTATGCCATAAATTGCAGAGTATAAGTTGTGCTTCTTTGGATAGTTTGGCCAGGTGTCTGGTTTCTGTTTTTTTTTTTTTAAACATAAATATCCTCATATTTTCGGGGTCTCTGAATGGTATCATGAGCCCAGACATGGAGACGTGATTACCGATGCTTTTGTTGAACTCTTTTAAGAAAAACAAATGAACCTGATCTCTAAACAGCATCAATGTCTTCCATACCGTACATGAGATAAACATTCGATACTTCTATGTTGTGATGAGTCTAAAAAGTTCTCCCACACGGGTTCGGAGCATCCAGTCTCTCAACACATGTTTGGATGAGCATTGATTTTGAGACCGTGGATGTGAATTTGACACATGAATGGTGGTCTGTGTGAATCCAGCCTTATGCCTTTTAAGCTTTTGTTAGTTGACTATGACTTGAGGTACTTTTGCCTTTTTACTATTGAAAAGGGGCCCTATATCATAGAGGGTCTATTTCATCCTGGTCTTCAGCCTTTCAGAGTAAACTATCCAAATATATGTAATCTATTACCTTTGGCCCACTCAGCTTTTTGTCTAGTAAGAAAAAGTAAGACGACGCAATCTCTGAGGCACCGCCTTTCCCTCCTTGCGTGTGTTGCCCATGTCATGACATCATCGTCTAGCTGGCCTCGGCAGCGTGTGTGAATTTAAACATGCAACATCGGAACTTTTGCAATGATGGATCCACATGTTGTGCATTTAATGTAAATGAAAGCGTTTTGCTTATCACCGCTATCTCCACGGAGACAGTGGGTGTTAGCTTGGAGGCAGTGCTGGCAGCGCAGACTCTTCCTGGAAGGCGCTGTTCTTACTTATTTATGTCACAATATGAGAACCTGCCTCAATGGTTACAAAAGAACAGGTAAAGAACATGCTTACCTTGCATAACCTCTTAGATAAATACATTTAGACATCTGTTTTTATATTAAATGTGCATTTCTCTATAAAACCTCATGTTTTGTAGGAACGTCCGTACCATTGGGACCCTGCAATTCTACACAAGAGCAGTCTCAGACCAATGCTGATGTACAGGAGCAACCTTTGATTGTAGCAGAGAAACTCGTCCAGGAACAAACTACGACTGTCGCTGAGAAAGTCCCCGAGGAGCAACCTGAGACTGTGTTTGTGCTGGACCTTGTTCCTCTCGCTCCTCCAGTAGTTCCATCACTTCAGTCTTTGCAGAGAAAAAAAAGACTTAGAAGCCGATCTGCAGCAGCATCGAGCTACATCCATCCACCAGCTGTTGACCATGCCGTCTCCCTGTCTTGGGCTCAGGATGGCCTTTGTGAAAATAAAAAGGGTCGTTTCTGTTTTCTTTGGTCCCAAGATTAATTTGATTCCTTAATGGCCTAAATTTAAGACATTAGTGCTTGTCTTTATTTTGCTTAAGAACTTCTGAACTAGTATGCTGTGGTTTTTCCAGAGCTGCTTTTTCTTGGTTGTCACAGACAGTCTTCTATCATTTTAGTCAACTGGAAATAGTTTTAGTCTATTTTTATTCTTTTTTTTCCCGTCTGTAAGGTTGTTGAAGTTGTTGAAGCCATGACTGGGAAGAGGATAAATGCGGTAAAACTCTGCTCTTTTGAAGTTATTTTTCAACAGACGGCAAACAAAACGTTTTGATTTTATTTTAGTTACCCATGGACTTATGGGCCCTCAGTCCACAAGGGCCAGTGTCTTCTAACATTCAGATATTTTCCCAGTCCAGCACACCTAAATGACATGCTTAAACTGCCTCCTCAGCAGGTTGTTACGCACAAAGTCCAAATGATCAAAGTTTTCCATTCAGCTGTGTGGAAACAGACATGTCAGACATTTGCAGACAATGTCACTGGAGAACTAAAGGTTTACAGCTGAGGACTAAACAAAGTGCAGCCTTCAACACTCATTTACAATGTCAATGAAACAATGCACCGTCATGAAATGGCACTTCCATATTGTCTGTACACTGTTGGGTTGTACTTATGTTCAATGTGATGCTGTATTTCCTATCACACAGTAGGCTACCAAGAGTCCTATAAAAATGTACATTTCAATAAGGGTTTAAACATTGTTCTACATATTTTTAGTCCTTTTTGAAAGCTTCTCTAAAATGATATAATGGCTGTGTTGCCTGATGAGAAATGTGTAATTCCTGTTGTACATGTTGTTATATTTCTTCTGCATAGGGAAAAGCTGAAGTGAATGTGCGATGGATCCCTCGGCCTGTTTGCTGAGAAGGAGTTTATCTAGTTTATATTTATGAAGTGTAGGATGAATGAATATTCCATCGTGGAGTTGTTCAAATAACAACGCATTACATTCAGCATAATATGCAGTTAATGGTGAGTAAATAGCAAAGTGTGTATTTTGAAGAGTAAATATTGTATATAATATTGAGTACATATTTTGTGAGTCTTGTTATCTTCTGAGTTGTATTTAACTTAGGGGCGGGGGACTTTTTGACTTGTGGGCCACAAAGGGTTCTAAAATGTGGCAGAAGTAGGGCCGGAGCAGAAGCAGATGCATGGATTGATTTAGTAGTTAACTGCAAAAAAAGACAAAATAATAGGAAATTTGGACAAAAACATGTTTTACTTTTGATTTGAAAAGAACATCTATATTTTAAAAGCAGAAGATAGTTGAGTTTTTATTGAAAAACTTTGACTCTGTTTTCTCATTTAGATTTCAATTGCTCTATGGGCTGATGTCCCTCCAGGGAAAACAGGAAATTGAAGAAATGCTGCATTCCTGTGGTGTTGGAATAATCAGAAAAATCATTGTCCGACTCAGAAAACACACATGAAGGTCAGAAAAACAACTCCAGTTTCCAAAACCAAATGAATCCACAATAATGTCTTGCACCAAAGGTCAGTGTTTTTATAGTGCAGCATCCATGTGGAGACACCAGACATGCAGGGAAAATAAATCAATCATTGATTATGGAAATAAATGGTTTTCATTTGTCAGGACAGATTCAATAGTTTAACGGGTCACATGTGGCCCCCGGGTCTTATTTTCCCACCCCTGATCTAGCATTAAGTGCAGGTGCAGAAAGAAATCCACACCCAGACTTTCAGATCATTTCAAATGTGTTTATCTTTTCTAGTGGCAAAACCTGGGATGATGCATGGGAACCTGCAATCAACTTTTCACAGCACCTTCCCATCCCCTAAGTGGAAGAACTTTAAGCCAGCGAGGATGTTCTTTTTCTTTCTGCTTCTTCTTTCAGGGGTCGCCACAGCGAATCAGTTGTCTGGAGCTAACCCTGTCTTCTGCATTCTCTTCTCACATCAACACATAGAACATCCTCTAAAGTCTTCCTGTATTCTGCCTGGCAGCTCAAGACACAGAGTCCTTCTATATATTTCTATTTTCATGGTCTCTCTTCTGAACATGTTCTTCAGTTTTGATTGGGACTAAGTAGAAATGTCACTTCTGCCATTGTCAGTCGTATGTTTATCAATAAAAACTGTGGACTTTGAAAAAGGTTTCAATGTTGGTTTTTATTTTACCTTTACAGAGACATTAAATTCACAAAGTGAATGTGTTTAAAATCATTGTTTCAAGGAAAATGTCCTTAACCTGCAAGTGGAGTCAAAGAGCTGTCACCGTTACCACTAAATTGTCCGTAGAAGATGGTGCTGTAAACATTTGGTGAATATGGAACGGGAAGCTTGTTTGACATGTCTTGTACTCTGTTTTACATAATGTTATTTATAATATAAAAAATGAACACAAATCTATTGAAATGATAGAATTTACCAGGTTGTAGTGCAAACACGTTTGTTACAGTGTGTTCAGAAACACTTTAATATTGTTTTCTATTCAATATGTCTGGAGTAAATGTCTATGTTGTGTAAAAAAGACATTTACAGCAGAAATCTGTCACAATGACAAAAATATAGATTAAAGCTATTGTTTGCTTACTAAAGGAATTTCATGAGCAATTATTTCCAACTAGGGTCCAACAAGCGGCATCATCGTGTACCAGGGAGTGACTGTCCATGCGCAGAATGGTCGTATGTACTTTACTTTAAAGTTGTAGGATTTTACACATGAGCAGTGTCGCTCGGTTAGTTTTGTTCCATGTTTTTTTATTCGTTTTTACCTGCATTAATTAAGCTTTTCCCACTTTCAGACGACGTAAAAGGCACTTATTATAGTTAAACATATTAACCCTTTGTCGCCAAAAGCCACGCGGCTACGACATCAGTGTAAAAAAACTGCAGAAAATAAACTTCAACTTGTTTTAATACTCTTGTGATTGATATTCTATTGAGTGAACAACAATATTGCTGTTATTTTTTATGAAGACTGAAGGCAGGAAGTCCTCCGCAATGCGCTTCCAAGCTGCTCAGCTAAAGGCATTGCATGCAAATGTCCTTCAATATCAGGACTAAGGTCATGACCCCCCCCATCATGAACTAAAGTCTTGTTCCAGTTTAATATCACCACCTGCTTCTTCACATGACTTTTTTAGACAGACAAGTTCGAGGCAGAGGTGAAGGAGGAACCTGCATTTCCTAATGTGTGAGATGACAATTTCATAGAATCAGAGCATCCAGATATGTGACAAGAAATCAGGGGGCCAGACAAGAGAAGTATGTCTGTTAGGCTGGGGACAGGAGAGGAGGATGCTGAGCATTTTTCATACACTGTTGATGCAGTTGTCGGCCACTGAAGAACTTTTCCTGGTCAGCAACAACTTCATTCACTACCACTGGGCTCTGCTCCTCACCAGGCCAATACCATCCCTTTGCGGTGGCAGCACCATACTGGGGGATGTGCTTCAGTTGCAGGACAGGGCATACTAGTCATGCCATTAATGCAGCACTATACAGAAAAATTGCTGACAGGGCCGGCGTCTTATTCCATTCTGAACTGTTCCTGGTCAAGCAAACAAGAATCAAGTAGTTAGATGGCTTCCACAAAAGGGAGTTAGGCATAGGCTTCTGGCGGTGCTCAAGGCACTCCTGACCTGAGACTGGGGTGAAGATTTCTATCAGTGTCTTTCAATGGCACATCCCCCAGACCTAAACCAGAATTATTTCATCTCTAGGGATTAGAAAATGTCTGTATAGCAATGACTGACTTCCATCCTGATGTAACAACAGAGGAATGCTTACAACTCCCCCAAAAAACAGTGGTATCAAGCTTATAACATCATAATCAGAAAGACCCATGCCTTTTTTGGGTTTTGTTTGTAACCAAAGGTGCGTCAACATCATATTAATTAAATGCTGATAATGGGCTACTGATTTAAATATTATATTATTTTCTTTTTTTAACTGGTGCAAATTTGAAGGACATGTTTGTTGCAGATGCTGTACTTTAAAAAAAAAAATACCACATTTACACAATATAAACATTGTTCTTTATTGTTTTGTATTTTTTCCAAAAAAAGGATTGACACACCTTCATTAAATCTTAAAAATTAGAAAGACTCCTGAACATAAAACATTTGGAATATGGAAAAAAGGTGTGCCTTATTGACTGTGAAAAAAATGGTCAAACAAAAGATTATGTCCAGAAATGTTGCAGTACAAAGATCAAACTAGCTATCAGCCAATCACCATTGTCATTTTAAATAACATGAACAATTGACTCGCAGAGCAATTAACAGGAACATCCCGTGACACAGACATCACTGCACACGTAGTGATACTCTCTAACAGCAGGCAGCCTGCGAGTTGTTGTTTCCTGTGTGAGTGTGTGCGTACATTTGGATGTTTCTGTCTTAGAGCTGGTAGGTCTTTATGAGCCAGTAAATTTGAAAACGTGTGGTCATTCCTGATTGAAGACACTAATAAGCACCTCTTGAATGTTCCTTTGTTTAGCTTCATGAAAGTTTCATAACATACAGTCAAGGACTATCATCAGACTGTTGGGAATCACTGAAGAGCTCTTCATCTGAAGTCAAGTCAAAGTTGATGTCCTCATCTTCAGTTAAAACCTGCAGAGAGCACCGTCTTGCCTGCAGCTTTATCTGTTTGAGTTGTTCCCGCTCTTTGAGGATGATGCTCTCCAGACCTCTCACACCGTCATCAGTAAGGGCGCAGGACAAACCTTCATATTCAAGATAAATATTAAACAAGTGTTCCACAAAGAGGCTCATCATTTGACATGGTGTTAGAAGTAATTCCGACAGAGGACGGATCTCTGTTGCTGTAAGATGCCTAATTTCAAGCCGCAGGAGACCTTTACTTTCGACAAGCCAGGAGAATGGGCTACGTGGACTCAACGATTCCTCCGTTACCGAACAGCAACAAAACTAAATGAAGAGTGGGATATGAAGCGGAGAACGTGATAAAATCCTTCTCCTTCACGGCCGGAGGGGATGAGAGTGACTTTGATGTGGTTTTGAACAATTTTGACGATTACTTTATACCACAAAGAAATGTCATACATGAGAGTGCTCAGTTCCATCAACGGACACAGAAACCTGATGAAAAGGCGGAGAACTTCATTGGGAACGCATGTGCCAGTCTAGAGCTGTCATGGAGGTCAGGGATGAAACAAAAGAGGACAGTTCATTCTACCTCGGTGCGGTGGACTCAGAAAACACCAGGGGCAACTGGTCAGTGACTTTAGGGCTGGGTGAAACACCGGTGTGCTTTAAGATTGATACAGGGGCAGATGCTGCTGGGATAAATCTCAAAACCTTTAGCACTCGGAGGCAGAAGAAGACTCTAACTAAATCAGATGTCCCTCTGGTCAGCCCAGGAGGACAGTTAAAGAGTATTGGAGTTTTTAAAGCACTGGTCAGCCATAAGGAGAAACATCACATGATGCAGGTTTTTGTGGTCGCCGGTCCAACTGTGAATAACCTGCTTGGGAGAGTAGCGGCTGTAGCTCTCGGCTTGGTGAAAAGAGTGGAAGCTATAAGCGAGGCATTTGGAGAACAAGGCACATGACAAACAGAGCCGGTCAGAATCCATCTTAAAGATGGAGCAGTGCCGTATGCAGTAACCACAGCCAGGAGAGTACCACTTCCAGTAGTGCCCAAAGTTAAAGAGCAACTCTGCAGGATGGAGAACCTGGGGGTTGTTGAAAAGGTCACCCAGCCAACCGACTGGTGCAGTCCCATGGTGCCAGTCGTGAATGCAAAAGGAAAAGTGTGTATCTGTGTAGATATGAAAAGAGGGAATGAGCAGGTGAGAAGAGAGAGATACATGCTTCCCACCATTGAAGAGATCCTAGTAAAACTAGCAGGGGCCAAAGTCTTCTCCTCGCTTCAAGTGGATTTTGGCAGATCCCTCTGCACAGTGAGAGTAGCCTGCTGACCACCTTTATAACACCTTTTGGCAGATACTGTTTTAAACGAAGGCCCTTTGGCATCAGTATCACTCTTGAAATCTTCCAGAAGAAGATGCATGAAATACTGTCAGACCTGGAAGGGGTAGAAGTATATATGGATGATGTGTTCATATATGAGTCGGACATGCTGGAACATGGCGCACGCCTGGAAAAGGTTCTGGAGAGAACACAGAGAGCTGGGCTAAAACTGAACAAAGACAAGTGTCACTTCAGGCAGGAACAGCTGAACTTCCTGGGACACGTGGTGAGTGAGAACGGCATTCAGCCAGATCCAGGGAAAGTCAAGGCAAAAGCAGAGCTGACAGCACCTACAAACCTGAAAGAGCTGAAGCGGGCGCTTGGTATGATTATGTGGGAAAATACATACCTCATCTGGCGACCATCGGAGCACCACTATCCGAGCTCCTAAAAACAGACGTAGTATGGATCTGGGGAGAACCACAAGAGAGAGCGTTCTACAACCTGAAGCAAGCTTTGATGAACACACCTGTACTGGCTTACTATGATCCAAACAGGCCGACAGCTTATCAGCCGACGCCAGCAGCTATGGGCTCGGAGGAGTGCTTTTACAGCAACACAAGGAATCCTGGAAGCCAGTAGCTTACTGCTCCAGAAAACTAACCAGTGCAGAAACACGTTACGCACGAGTGTCTGGCAGGGGTCTCGGCATGTGAGCATTTAGGAAAATACTTGAGGAGGATGGACCGATTCAAGTTAATAACAGACCACAAACCTCTGGTCCCCTTGATCAACACTAAAGACCTGGATACAGTTCCAATCAGGTGTCAGAGACTGTTACTGAGGCTGATGAGGTCCAACGCTGCGGCAGAGTACACACCTTGTGGTGGCTGACACGCTGTCTCGAAGTCCGGCGTCCAGCACCACGGTCAGCGACACTGAAGCTGATATCCGCTGCTACGTGGATTCTCTATTGAGCAACATGCCGGCATCTGGAGGAAAACTGGATGAAATTAGGAGCGCCACAATGGCAGACAGAGAACTGCAAGCCGTAGTTAAAAGGATAAGGAACGGATGGCCAGACGACACCCGTTCACTGAGTTCATTGGAGAGAGCTTACTATCACTACAGAAGCGAGCTCTCAGAGTCCCAAGGGCTTATTATTTGGGGAAGCCGTATAGTGATACCGCTATCAATGAGAGCTGAGATCCTGAGCAGAATCCATGAGGGGCACCGAGGCCTCTCCAAATGCAGAGAGCGAGCACGAGCATCGGTGTGGTGGCCAGGACCTTCAGCAGATCAAAAAGAAAGATTGGACCGATGTGAGTTTTGCTGTGAAAATAAAAAAGCACAGAGAAAAGAACCACTTCATCCAACCCCCTCCCTGACAGACCCTGGCTGAAGGTGGGGATAGATCTGTGTGAACAAAAGGGAAAAAACTACCTGGTAATCTCAGATTATTATTCTCGTTATCTGGAGATACTAGAATTACCAGTTACATCTGCGGATCAAGTTGTTGGAAGACTGAAAGCCACGTTTGCCAGATATGGAATCCCTGATTCAGTCTTCTCTGATAACGGACCCCAATTTGCACGTGAAATATTCAAAAGATTCAGTCAAGAGTATGACTTTAAACACGTCACCTCGAGTCCTTACCATTCTTCAGGAAACGGGCATGCAGAGCGGGCTGTGCAGACTGCAAAAAGAATCCTGCGGCAGGAGGATCCTTTGCTGGCCCTTATGAGCTTCCGGACCACGCCCACCTCATCAGCTGGCATGAGTCCAGCAGAACTTTTGATGGGCAGGAAAATCCGCACAACACTACCAACACTAGACTGTAATTTAGTCCCCAAGTGGCCTGACCTGTCACAAATCAAAATGAGAGATGATAGAGAGAAGGTGAGACAGGCCTTTTACTTCAACAGGAGACTCAGAGCTCGAGAACTCCCTGTCCTACAGCCGGGGAGAAAGGTTCTCATTAAACTGGACTCAGAAAGAAGGTGGACAAGTCCATCAACTGTAAAGCAGGAGGGGGCCTCCCAGCGATCACTCGTGGTTCACTCACCATCTGGAGGAGAGAAGAGAAAAAACCACAGACACCTGTAGCCTCTTCCTCTGGTGACAGAACAACAAGACCACAAGATCGAAGACTGACCACAACTCAATCAAGGACTGCGATCAAAGCCTGGGACCAGAACATTTGGTAAAGCGGACTCTGGAAGGGTGTACAATAACTAGGTCAGGAAGAGTCTGTAAACCCACTGAAAGGCTAAACTTGTAAAAAGAGAGAAAAGGAAGTTGATTGCAGTTTAATTAGAGACAGGAAGATGGTTAATTAATACAAGAGAAAATGTGACAAGTAGTCAAGTTAAGATACAGTGTTAATCTTTAGAGTTTACTACCTCTAGTTGTTGTTGAGTTTAAAAGGGGAGGTGTCCAGAGATGTTGGAGTGACCATCTTCATTTACAGAAAATCTTTTGGAGAGTCTCTTGAAAATGCGTTTAACCAAATCCTGACTGAATCCAAACACCAAAGTAAAATCTGTATTTTAAAAACATCCTGAGGTTTAAAAGAAACATATAACTGAATATCATCGGGGGAAAAACAAATGTAAGAAATGACCTTAAAAGAGCTTATAATATGCTGCAAAGGCAGCAGATATAAAATGAACAGTAAAGGTCCCAGAACAGACCCCTGTGGCACACCGGAAGTGGAGGGCGCAGAGGAGGACTCAAATTGAGAAGACGCACAGAAAATGAGCTTCCACATAGATAGGAGGAGAACCAGTTTAAAGCAGAACCATCTACCCCGACCCAGTGTTTCAGCCTGTCCAAAAGGACATGATGATTGACAGTGTCAATGGCAGCGGTCAAGTCCAGCAGCAGTAACACGGAGCGATGTCCAGCATCACTCTCCATCAGGATGTCATTAGTGACTCTTAGACGGGCAGTTTCAGTGGAGTGGGCTCTGCGAAAAACCTGACTGAAACTGTTCCAGAACGCCATGACTGTCTAGAGCAGCTGTGAGTTGTTTGGCAACAACCTTTTCCAAGATTTTAGAAATAAAGGAGAGGTTGGAGATGGGTCTGTAACTGCTCATGAAGGAGGGATCAAGTCCAGGTTTTTAAGGAGAGGAAAGATGACAGCTTTTTTAAAAATATTCTGGGACTTGACCAGACAGCAGAGATGATGTAATTATTGCCAGGACACTGGGACCAATGGACTGGGAGACATCTTTAAACAGAGATGTTGGTATCACATCAAGAGAACAGGATGATGTCCTCATTGTGCTGATCAATCTGGTTAACTCCGGGAGAGAAACAGGTAAAAACTTATCTAAAATCACTGGCCAAACAGCACTGGGAAGAGAACTGGGACCAGGTGTGGGACATGGAGAGTTTCTCACTTTTTCAATAAAAAAGGATAAAAATACATTTCAGTCATCATTCGAGTGAATGGGAACAGCAGATGGACTAGGCGTAACAACGTTACAGTCAAAAGTTAGTAATCATTACAATCAAACTGTAGTAATGATAGAAATGACATAACTTGTCCTGTCCAACACCTGAGCAAACAGATATGAGCTGAGAGCCTCTTGTATTAGACAGATTTTACTCTTACAATCGGGGGTTATAAATCATAGCGAACACAAAATGTATGTTGGTATAACCCCCTTTTGAAATTTAAACGAAACTTTATTAATATTAATTTTGTTTGTGTTCTTTTTGTTGGACTGGACGGAAAAAGGAAAGGGGGAAAAGGAGAGAGTTGAGGGGTGAAGGGGGGAAAGAGAGATGGTGGATTATATACGTTTCGAGAAGGACTACTAGGAAGGGAAGGTAGAGTTGTTAATCTACAGGCAACAAAATGCTGGAGCTTATACCCATTCCAATAGTGAGTGTTAGTCTAAAATGGGCGGGGCCTGTCCACACACTCAGCTGCCACAAACATACCTGCTGGCTCCAAGAGTGTTCACAAACTTGTCCACATCCAGTTCACACGCACACTAGTGCATACCAACCAACACATGTAAAGCATTACATTCTGACACGCACACTATTTGAAGGTGCAAAGGTGAGCCGACGCCTGTGCTCAGGTGAATGTTATGTTAAGCTGAAGTGGATGAAGGAATGAAAAGAAAAAAAAAGGAGGGAGAGCTCCCAGCCATCCCCACACCAAGACCTCCGCCGAGGCAGCAGCGCCGACCAGAGCCCACCCCTGTAGTTGACTGTTTGTTGGGTTTTGTTTTTTTGCTTTTGAGGTAGAAACAAAGATTTTCTCACCATTTATTAAACATCCTTTCCTGGTTTAATCTTCAAACACTCTGATGGACAATCACAGATGCTGTCTGGAGTCTCTAAAGGTGCAAGTCACGCTAGGAAATTAACACATTTCAAAATTATATATACACACACAAACATCTATGCATATACATATTATCTACATATTTAAGCAGGCAAGGGTGAGTTTGATAGTTGCAGGATGTTTCCACTCAGGAATGTAGTTGGAGAACCTTGGTTTAAGCAGTACAAATTATTACCTAGGTCATAACCTTGAACTTACCATCATGGCATAGAGCCATATTTGAGACATATGTCGTTGGAGGCAATGGTTGGTAGAATCCAGCTGTCAATGGTATTCTTTTGTGAAGGGCAGAATTGGTGTGCGTGATCATGTCACATTTGTCGCAGAAGAAGGGGTGTGGTTGACAATCCCGGCAGTAAAGTGCAGCTGGATTACTTCTACAATGTTGGCATTGATGTGCTGACACACTTTGTTGAGCTGCCATGGTATTCACCAGGCGAGGTCTTTCTGCCTTCCAACTCTCTGAACAAAAACTGTTTCTTGTGCCCCAGTTCAATGAAGCAAGAGGAGCTTTTGGTGCTGGGTGTGCGTTAACATCATCTGACGTGTCATTCAGTGAGCTCTGGAGTGCTTCTAGAAAAGACTCTTGACATAAGAAAAAGATTGTTTTAGATTTTAGTAAAGCATGGGAAACAGTAAGTGTAAAAGCTAAAGACAATTGGCCAACCTTTGCTTAATATTGCTAAAAATATGACCAACTGAAGCCTGGTTTCTACTTCACCGTGAGAAAGTTTGCATATACACCTATTGACCAAGACATTTTTCTAATCTGGCCATGGAATAAAAAGTATTTTGTGCCCAAAAACTGTGGCTCTTCCACAGAGCACTGATGTGGTGGAATGCTCTGGGGAGGATGTTGGGCTGACCAATCTCAGACTTGCACTCTCTGTTGCATTTGCTAGATAGTTAAAACATTGGACGATGCTTTGACTGTTCTTGTGTTCTTGTTGGACATCCCTTGTTTCGATGGGTAATAATGATGAGTGTTTTTGCACCTTTGCAAACAAAGAAGCATAAACTTTGCTTAAAGACACAATGAGATACATACCAAGGGTCTCTGGAGCAAAGGACACCTCACAATGACTAGAAGAGGGACAGCTGGTTGTCAGACTGCGGCTAACTGTTAAATACATGGAGTATATAAAAAATAATGATCAAATTCACATAATTTATATATAAAAAAAACACCTCACCCAATCTTTTCTCTCTCCTCTCACTATTCTTTGCACTCTTCTCTTTTCTGTCTAGTCCAACAATGAATTAATGTGAATATAATATGTACAGAAAAAAGATAGCCTCTATTATAAAACGGTACATATATATATAAATGTCTGTGTATGTGGATGGAACCTACATCTAGCCAGATGAATAGAATAGATTATTTTAATTGTATAATAAATTATATGATGTAATACAATTAAATGCAATTGTGTTTTTGAGGAAGTTATAAACCATCTTCAGTAATTACATGTTGTATTGAAAAGCTGATCAATAGGATCATTATGATTAGGTGAGATTTAACAATAATTGACTATTTGTACAAATAAAATGATTGAACATATCAAATGATGAATGCGTTCATGGACCATCAGTAAAATCAACACCCTTGCTGCTTTGATGGACTCTTCAAATGGAGGCTGGGACCCGAACTTAGCTAGCAAACAGAGAACTTTTGCTGTGTTTCTGTGTACAACATTTATGGGCTGCTGATTCCTCAGAGCACATTTCTCCTCCTCCAGGTTAAGGTTATCATCTCTAAATATCTGGCTGTTGGAGGAAACAAACTAAGCAGTGCAGAGCTGAACGTTATCGGGGGACCTAATCTCTGCTCTCTAGACGTGGACGTCAACAAGAATATTTAATCTCAAAACTTCAAGTAAGAAGTGTGATTTGAGCTTGTTTTAAAATAAGTGAAAGTTTAAATATCAATATCTCAGAGTTCATCACTTGTAGAGAAAAGGCAATTCGAGGTAAAAGATCAAAAGGTTTAGATCAGGGGTTCTCAAAGTGCTATTGTCCTGCGGGAAGAGTTTTGTGGAACTCAATAAATCATAAATGATGGTTATTAAACCAGCTGCACATTGGAAAAAAATGTTTCGTGGTTTCTGGCAACATCTGCAGGAAAAATAGGTAATTACAGCCAGGTGTCAATGGTGCAGTGTACTAATTTCACCACTAGAGGACAGTCAACATTTTCTACGTCACTGCCTCTGCGGAGAAAGACAGTAAACAACAGCGATAGAAATGGAGTCACAGCGGGAGGATGAGCTGGGTTTGGAAAGAGAGCTAAAGCAGGTCCTTTGAGGAAAAAAACTGCGTTGGCGAGGAGTAAAGGCGCTTTCAAGCTAAGTAGACAAATGCTTACTATGTCGTACCTCATGGGCTGGATAAAGTCGTGTGCCTGATTTGCTAAAATATAAATCTAATGCCCAAAGAATTCCAAATAAATCGTCACTACGTTACAAATATAAACTCTGACAAATTTACCGGCGAGGAGCACAAGAATAAGCTTCAACAACTACAACGAGGCCATGCTCCACAGCAGATAATGTTTACAAAAAGGGCAACATTTAGTGCAGTTGTAACAGAGGCTAGCTACGTTGTGTCTTTGGAAATGGACCCGATGTTGTTCCAAGGTACGCTCCCCCACGCCAGAATGGGTTTCCCTGCGCTCAGACATCGTTTGTTTGATAACACCTGAGCAAAGCAATCTTCTGAGACGTCTGCTACGACTTGCCTCCCTGTGCTTCATTTCAGCTGGTTTTCAGTTTGATTGAACTAAAAACAGTTGAATTATTGCCAACAGGAACATGGAAAGATTCGTATTGGAAGGTATTTTCAGTAAAGTACAAGAAAGAAGTACAGAACAAGTGCTGCATCGCATTTTATTTGACACACCACTCATTTAGCTTCAAAAAAGTAATTATAACATAAATAACATAAATAATAAATAACATAAATAACTCAAAAGTTTGACGTAATCATTAACTTTACCAGGTGCAGTTCCCCTCCCTACCTGAAGCTGCGCTGTCTAAGCTAGGGGTGGCGGTTTTTCCTCTGTTCGTGCTTCTTTACAACCCTAAGGAATAAAAAGCTGCAAGACAAGCTCTCAGGAACAGCTTTAAGGTAAAATAAAAAAAATACATTTTTGTGCAACATATTCAAAGCAGTTTCGTTGTTTCTGTTCCGGAGCTTGGTGGAAGTGTTGTGGCGGCCCTGGCATAGACATTAATAAAGAGTAGATGCTGCATTTGCTGCTGAGCCACAAGAAATGCGGCCGCCATCTTGGTCCGGTCATCCTCCCCACATACACAAACCCAAACAGCGCTAGTAGTTACGATGCCTGAGCACTGTGTGTCGTATTCTTATTCTAACAGGCGCACTATTAAGAGTAGGGCTCAGGGGATTACTTTTCACAGGTAAGACCTTTTTATTTGGCTGTATTTTGTAAATATAATAGTATTGCATTTACGTCTACCAGCGAAAGCTTAGCCAGCTAACGCTAGCTATAGTGCCGATGTTCACTCGGCCATGAATGGGCCCTGGTGCGGCGCGGCACGGTCACGTTAAAGTGGTGGTGATAAGGGGGTGGGGGGTCGGTATTCTTCTTGTGTTGTCTTGGGCCACAATGCAGCCCAGGCCTGCTTAGTGCCACAATTACATGAGATGACTTTCTCTTCGTTGCTTTTCTTTCGAGTGTCCGCCATATAATTTGCAATTTGCCCTGCGCCTCAAAAACATATTTTTCTTTTTTTTAAAGAAAAACCCTTTTCAGGTTAGCTTTTATGTTTCGTTTTTATACTAGCGTGATATTGTATGTAGTTAAACTTTCCAAATCGCTACAGATTGAAAATCTTGAAAACCATGTCTTTGCAAGTGTTATTGTAGGTGTTCTTTATAAGAGATCCCGCGACAATCTTCATACCGTAGTTGGTTAGCAAACTCGGTTAGCTCTTGGCTAGACGCTAAGCGTTTACGGACCCTAAGACGTCCGTTGCGTATAAGCCCTCAATGTATACGTAACGTGACCCATACGACCCCGGGTCCCAGAAAACGCCAGAGCCGGGTCGCTAGGCCCGGCAACTTACTGAAGGTATGCGAAGTGGTAAGAAAAAATTGCAGACTCTGAGTTTCAAATTGGTGTCCTGCGCATGAAAGCTCTGCACTTCCCGCCATCGCCAAAAGGGCATGACATTCTAATTGATGAAAACTCTCTATTTGAATATTCATCATTGTCAGTTACATGGCAACTCTGAGGATAGTGTTTTTTTTTAAACCTTTATTTGTTCTGAAAGTGTAGTGGGGGCTTGTGGATCACAAAAATTGTTTTTGTATTTCGCATTCTGTGTTCCTGAATAAATTAAATTTTTTAAAGTTTTTCTATTTAAAAGAAAAAAAAAAAGGAGAAAAAAAATTGCCGACTCTGATTTTCGAACTGGCGTCTTGTGCGTGAAAGCTTTGCACTTCCCGCCGTCGCCAAAAGGGCATGACATTCTAATTGATGAAAACTCTCTATTTGAATATTTATCATTGTCAATTACATGGCAACTCTGAGGATAGTGTTTTTTTTTTTAAAACCTTACTTGTTCTGAAAGTGTAGTGGGGGCGTGTGGATCATAAAGGTTGTTATTATGGACTGATTTTTAGTTATAAATGAAGTCTGTGCGTCGCTCCCTTGTTTTATGGTCGCTCCTTCTGAAGAAAAAGCATTAATATCCTGTTTGGAACTAATGCCGAGTTGCTGCTGCTGGGAGAGGTGATAGTTGCAGCAACAGCTTTCTGTCTGTCTCTGACCTTGACGAAGCGTCCGGCGTTCTCCATCTGTGCTCTTGGAGCAGGAGCCTTCCTCCACGGGTAGTTGACAAACCTGATAAGAAACAAATTGAACAGAAACTACTGTGAGAAGACACATGTTCACCTGATGAATGCAACATCAAACACTGCTGTTCTCCAGGTTCTCATAATGAGAATTATTGTCAGTTACAGCTAAAAAGACCCATCAGCTCCTACTGATGACAAACTGCGTTACAGCATATAATTCTCAGTGATCAAGTACCGGGTCTTCATGGGGTCCTCAGACTGGTACGGGCTCCTCAGGGTCTCAAACTTGAAGTCCCCAAAGCCAACAAGGGCCTGTCCCTCCTGCCCAGGCTGAAGAGACCTCATCCATGCCTCCTCAAACCTCTGGTGGAACCTGAGCGCAACCACAAAGTCAGGGTAGGCTGAGGAGGAACGGACCAGGCTGTCCTGCAGGTCCATAAGTTTTGCGTAAAATCATCACACTTTGAACTAAATTTTTCAAAATCTACAAACTTTAAAACCAACATTTTTTCCCTAAATAGCTTCACAATGTTGCCAGAGGAGTTAGAAGGCAATAGAATGAATGTCACATGAGGTTTTTTTTTGGTGTGTGAAGCTGTGAAGTTGATTTAAAAATGGCATGTTTTCTTTCTTCAATATAGGTCTTCTGAAAGTCTGAACTGTGAAATGTCTGATCTTCACAAAGCTCATAGTGCAGAGTCACACCACCAGGAACAAGGTAAATCCACATTAGTCCATCCAACGCCTGGTATAGAGCTTTTCAGAAGTTTAACAGACATAGGTTTGCAGAGAGCTGTGACATGCTTTTTGAGACAATTACCAGCGATGAACATGACGCTGATGATGTAGATGCTGCTGATCTTGGTGGTGCTAGAAGGGAGCTTTTCTGTTTACTTGGCAAAACTATCTTCCAAAACAGGGGAGCCTCTGAAGGTAATTCTGTTCGGCTCCAAGCAGAAAGCATTCTTCCCGAATCAGACAGAACCTTTCCTAGTCTCTAGCTGAATGACAAGAACCCTTTGCTGTGTTTTGGATTTTTTTTGTTTTTTTTTTTAGGTCAGGGGTGTCAAACTCAAGGGCCGGCCTCCTGCTGGTTTTTCTAACAGCTCAACATTCCTGGATCTTTGATTCTTCCTCTCATGATGCTCCAAATGTTTGATTACATAACTTACATAAATATTCTGTGATTAACAGTTTATGGAAAAAAGGAGAGAATATGGCAATTATTTGCCGTTTTTTGGACAAAAAAGGCAGAAGATGAACATGGATCTCTGACGGCTGCAACGCAGAGCAGAGTTCCCGCTGTGGGGGCGGAGCTGAACGGAGCTGCCTGCTACTAGAAATCCAACAACGAGGAAACCAACATCAATCAACATTTTATTTTGCAATGGGAACTGACATGCATTTTCTAGAACAACGAGCATCGGTGTTGACTATAAATTGCGGAAACTCCGCAGTACACCACAAATGTCCCGCCCACCACCGTTACGGGAAGCAAGCAGTTCAGAGTAGACAGACACGTCTTCACCTGTGACCACATTCCAGCCGAGCAGAAAACCTGAAATCCAGCTGGATCAAACCTCTCCAAAAACCTCTCTTTTATTATTTTTCACAAAACAAGTAAAACTTATTTAAAACAAAACAGAACCACTGGCTGCTAATTCCCGTTCATGTGATTTATCTCATAAATAGCATCCAGTACCTTCAGCACCCTGCAGATGGCGATATTGTCAAATCCGCCCAACAAACCAGCCATGGTAACGTAGGTAAAGATGTGGACTTCTTGTGCACAATCACAATGTTTTGACTAACGGTAAGTGTACATTCAATTGTAGTGGAGTAAAGTGTACAAATGTTAAATCAAGAATGTAGTCGAGTAGAGAGTACAAATATTTTTGATACTCAGTACAAGTACAAAGTAGCCAAAAAAGTACTAGTAAGTAAAGTTACATTTACTCAAGTACTTTACACCACTGAGAATAATTCACCTGTCAAAAATGTGCCTGCAGAAATTTGCCTGCCAATGTGGTGAACTCTTCATGACCCGGGCAAAGCAATCGATCAGCATTTAACCAATCAAATTAAGCTCATGTGATTTACAACATTAACGTTACCCATCAGCAACAGTAACAAGCAGTCATGAGTTTTTTCTGTTAAACAGAGATTGTTACTGAATACAAAGTACTGATGGACCGACATTTCCTTTTCCTGTTATCTTTTTTAACTGCTCATACAGGGTGTTTGGCTGACTAAGAAAAACTACGGCGCCTCCTTTCTGCAGAGGTTTTTGAAGCCTGGAAATGGCGGCAGCTTTGTGGTATGTTTATAATTTCTTATCTTCCACCAAGTTTGTGTAAGTTCGTGTATTTTTTTAAATTTTGTAGCTCGTTGACTAAATTACTCAGACTGGATCTTTGTTTAATTTCTCTCAGAGCCTCACAAAGCTCTACATGATAGCATCACGTTAAGTGACTTACCCTTCTCTCCAAAATTATATTCCCACAGATTGTGAAACAAATAAAACGCAGGAAAAGAGAATAGCATTTGACAGACTCCAACTTTTACTTTTTTTAACAAACTAAATATTTTAACACTTTGCGCTGCTGGCTCACAGCAAGAAGGCCCCCAGTTCAAGTCCTAGCTGGGGGACTTCAAACAGTGTCATCAATGGGGGACCTTTCTGTGTGGAGTTTGTACGTTCTCCCTGTGCATGCGTGGGTTTTCTCCGGGGCAAAATATGTGAGTAAACTAAAACTGCGCTTCAACTGGGCTTACAGGTGGATATGGGCTGTCTGTGAGTGAAAACTGGTACGGAACACGCAGTTGACCAGCACAAAATATCAAGGTTAGTGTCTTGTGAGCAGGGTTCCTCCCACAGGCCCCAGTCATGTCCAGACGGAAAAAATGATGTGAGATCACTTTCCTATGGACTCCTATCAACTCAATTGCAGTGCTTTGAGGGTCTGCTTGGAACGTCTGGCTGAGCCCTCCGTCAGGGATGTCTTTAACTCCCATATCCAGGAGAGCATATAACAGGTACCGAGACCTCCATCATCTCTGCTGTAGTCACAAGCTCTCTTGTGGCTGTTGCAGTGGCAATCCCTAAACCTGATGGTAGACACCGGAAGTAAGGGATGTCGTCAAGCTGAAGAAGCTGAAGCTGGATTATTTTCAAGTGGAAAACCAGTTTGAAAATCCATTCTGCAATTGACAGTTGAA
The DNA here is from genome assembly GCA_014656515.1 of Oryzias celebensis. NCBI lineage: Eukaryota > Metazoa > Chordata > Actinopteri > Beloniformes > Adrianichthyidae > Oryzias > Oryzias celebensis. The sequence continues at coordinate 65,343 of BNCR01000116.1, read as the reverse complement.
TATGCAATTTAGGCTTACAGTATGAAAGTACACTTTGCAGTTTAGAATTCAATATGAAAGGTTACAATTCAATGTGACAATTTTAAAAACAAAATCAATTGCATTGTAAATTGTCGTCAAAATTAATTTTGAAAATGCATTTTGCAGTTTACCATTTAATATGCATTTTGACCTTTTTGCAACTGACTATACAACATAAAAAATGACATTTTAATACATTGTGTTATTTAAATTCATTTTAAAGTAACTTAAAATCTCTTGAATTGTAAAATTCCATGCTGTTTAAGTGTCAAAATTCAAACTAAGTGGCAAAACAGTCCCCCCCCAGTGTAATGCATTTTCATTTCCACCGCATTGTGCTCTATCTGTGTCAAAATTTAATTTGAAACGCATATTGTCAGACACCCATCAAGGCGGGGCCCACCACCTTAATAAATGCTCTAAATCCCATCTCTACTCCCTTCTGGAGTGGAGATCTGTCTGTGGGACAGAGTGTAAATCTTAATGACTGAGTCTTTCTTTGTTTTTCTTTATCTTTTAATCAATGCATTTCACTGTTTCTGTCATGAGTTTGATACATTTCTGCAATTTTTTTGTCTTGTATTGTTCAATTTATGTTAGAAAGAAACCAGATCAATCAATCAAATGTCTGAGGCTATTTATCCAGTGTGCCCATGTGAATACATATGCATGCATACAGTATTTATATAGCATAACAAAAACACACATGTGGGGGACTGAGTCTAAAGATTTAAACTTAGACTTTGTGATGAAGGTTTTCCCTTTAACATCAAAGCCGATACTAACAACTGAACCTTAACTGTAGCCGCGTTCGACTTTTAAGATGTGACAGATAAATAAAGCAAAATAAAGGAATGCAACAAACGTAAAACCGTTTTTTTTTTTAACCATCAAACTGTTAAAATGAACTGTTACACTCTACTCAGAACAAATGAAATCAAACTGATCCTTATAGGATCTGTCACAGATCTTTTACACTGGTCACACTGCACCTAGAATGTTAAAAAATACTAACATGGGAATGTATTACAGACAAGAAGGAATACAAATATTTGCACACAGCCCATTACTGATTACCCATAGTTGTTAGCAGGTGTTTTTATGTGTAAATATTGACATGTTTGTAAAACTGTAACTCTTAATGCAACAGAAGCTATGGGAACTTAGAATGTCTTGAATGCAGGGTGTCTACAGACGACAGTCACACAGAGGGAGGGGGGCGTGAGATGCTGTGAGTATCGCGAGAGTCAACGAGACGTTTGTGGTGAGTCAATTTGGTGGCGCGAAAGTAGTTGAACAAACATTTCCGTCTGCTTTTCTTTTTCTGCCATATTTAAGTCATAATTATAACAATTTTCACAAAACCTCTAAAAAGATCATGAAGTTCTTGACAGCCTGGAGGACCTGGAGAGCTTCATAGACGAGTGTTACAATACCTTCCTCACGGGGAAGACAAACACCACCACTCCTCCCTGAAAACGCGGCCGTCCTGAGGACTCTCCCGGAGCCGCTTCTTCTCCAGGCAGCGACATCCTGGAATCGATTGATAAGAAGCTCTTCAGCCTTGATTGCCGTCTAAACCTGCTGGAGATCCTTCACAAGGAGTTCCAAGGCCTGTGAGAGTCCCTGGAGTTCAGCCAGCAGCAGGTGCAGGAGCTCGCAGCGAAGAACCAGGCCCTCAGAGAGAGACCGTCCAGACTCTGAGCAGCGACACCGCTCGTCTCTCTGAGGAGAACCGCTCCATCAAGGAGAACCTCCTGGATCTTCAGGAGCATGAGGGACAACCTGGTGTTTTGTGAAATTTCTCAGGTCTGGGAGCGGTCGGTGTATGCTAAATGATCACACAGAAACCATGCTTTGCTAGAATAATGTGTCAATTTCTTCCCCACAACAGCATGATAAAACACAGTACACAGACATTCATCAGGGTTACGCCTTTTGCAGTCTCTAATTCTCATCCCATACCTTGACACTGGAACTGGAGAGCCTGACAGTCCTTCAGAGTGGCTTCAACCCGGCTGGGCGTCCATACGTGACCCGCAGCTGACTCTACCTGACCTTCAGATCACTCCGTCTTTATACACTTGCACAAATATCGTAGCGTGCAGAAAGGGAGGGCCGATCCCCTCCTGCAGGCCCACGAGAGGAGGTCTAGAAGATCTCCTTCCATAGAGTGCACCGACTCAGAGGAAGGTCTGATAACCAGCTTCTGAGACCCACAGTAGCTAAATTCGAGCATTACAAACAGAGGGAGCTGGTGAGGAGCTGCGGCCGGGAGCTGAAGGGAACACACTTCAGTGTCAACGACCAGTTACCGGCAGAGATCCTCCGGCGCAGGAAGATCCTTTTTCCGCTGAGGAGAAAGCACCTCACCGCCGGGTCTCGAACTGTTGTTTGAGTGGGCAAGCTCTCTTGTTGATGGACGGCTCTTTCGGGACCCAGAGATCACCCCGTGGCTGCGCTGAAGACCCTCAGATGCTGAGATCAGAACCTCTATAATGCGCTGATGATATGGAGAGAAATAAATATCAGTCCAATTTGTGTGTGCGTAATTTTAATTTTTGTGTAACTTTAGGTTTGTGCATGCGTAATCCTTGATTTGTGCATAACTTTAGGTTTGTGCGTGCATAATTCTTGATTTGTGCATGACTTTAGGTTTGTGCGTGCATAATTCTTGATTTGTGCATGACTTTAGGTTTGCGCATACATAATTCTTGATTTGTGCATAACTTTAGGTTTGTGCGTGCATAATTCTTGATTTGTGCATGACTTTAGGTTTGTGCGTGCATAATTCTTGATTTGTGCATGACTTTAGGTTTGTGCGTGCATAATTCTTGATTTTTGCATGACTTTAGGTTTGTGCATGCATAATTCTTGATTTGTGCATAACTTTAGGTTTGTGCGTGCTTAATTCTTGATTTGTGCATAACTTTAGGTTTGTGCGTGCATAATTCTTGATTTTTGCATGACTTTAGGTTTGTGCGTGCTTAATTCTTGATTTGTGCATAACTTTAGGTTTGTGCATGCATAATTCTTGATTTGTGCATAACTTTAGGTTTGCGCGTGCATAATTCTTGATTTTTGCATGACTTTAGGTTTGTGCATGCATAATTCTTGATTTGTGCATAACTTTAGGTTTGCGCGTGCTTAATTCTTGATTTGTGCATAACTTTAGGTTTGCGCGTGCATAATTCTTGATTTTTGCATGACTTTAGGTTTGTGCGTGCTTAATTCTTGATTTGTGCATAACTTTAGGTTTGTGCGTGCATAATTCTTGATTTTTGCATGACTTTAGGTTTGTGCGTGCTTAATTCTTGATTTGTGCATAACTTTAGGTTTGTGCGTGCTTAATTCTTGATTTGTGCATAACTTTAGATTTGTGCGTGCATAATTCTTGATTTGTGCATAACTTTAGGTTTGCGCATGCGTAATTCTTGATTTGTGCATAACTTTAGGTTTGTGCGTGCTTAATTCTTGATTTGTGCATAACTTTAGGTTTGTGCGTGCATAATTCTTGATTTGTGCATGACTTTAGGTTTGTGCGTGCTTAATTCTTGATTTGTACATAACTTTAGGTTTGCGCATGCATAATTCCTGATTTGTGCATAACTTTAGGTTTGTGCGTGCATAATTCTTGATTTTTGCATGACTTTAGGTTTGTGCGTGCTTAATTCTTGATTTGTGCATAACTTTAGGTTTGTGCGTGCTTAATTCTTGATTTGTGCATAACTTTAGGTTTGTGCGTGCTTAATTCTTGATTTGTGCATAACTTTAGGTTTGTGCGTGCATAATTCTTGATTTGTGCATAACTTTAGGTTTGTGCGTGCTTAATTCTTGATTTGTGCATAACTTTAGGTTTGTGCGTGCATAATTCTTGATTTGTGCATGACTTTAGGTTTGTGCGTGCATAATTCTTGATTTGTGCATAACTTTAGGTTTGTGCGTGCTTAATTCTTGATTTGTGCATAACTTTAGGTTTGTGCGTGCTTAATTCTTGATTTGTGCATAACTTTAGGTTTGCGCGTGTGTAATCCTTGATTTGTGCATAACTTTAGGTTTGTGCGTGCATAATTCTTGATTTGTGCATGACTTTAGGTTTGTGCGTGCATAATTCTTGATTTGTGCATGACTTTAGGTTTGTGCGTGCTTAATTCTTGATTTGTGCATAACTTTAGGTTTGTGCGTGCATAATTCTTGATTTGTGCATAACTTTAGGTTTGTGCGTGCTTAATTCTTGATTTGTGCATAACTTTAGGTTTGCGCGTGTGTAATCCTTGATTTGTGCATAACTTTAGGTTTGTGCATGCATAATTCTTGATTTGTGCATGACTTTAGGTTTGTGCGTAACTTTAGGTTTGTGCGTGCATAATTCTTGATTTGTGCATGACTTTAGGTTTGTGCGTGCTTAATTCTTGATTTGTGCATAACTTTAGGTTTGTGCGTGCATAATTCTTGATTTGTGCATAACTTTAGGTTTGTGCGTGCTTAATTCTTGATTTGTGCATAACTTTAGGTTTGCGCGTGTGTAATCCTTGATTTGTGCATAACTTTAGGTTTGTGCATGCATAATTCTTGATTTGTGCATGACTTTAGGTTTGTGCGTGCATAATTCTTGATTTGTGCATGACTTTAGGTTTGTGCGTGCTTAATTCTTGATTTGTGCATAACTTTAGGTTTGTGCGTGCATAATTCTTGATTTGTGCATGACTTTAGGTTTGTGCGTGCTTAATTCTTGATTTGTGCATAACTTTAGGTTTGTGCGTGCATAATTCTTGATTTGTGCATAACTTTAGGTTTGTGCGTGCTTAATTCTTGATTTGTGCATAACTTTAGGTTTGTGCGTGCTTAATTCTTGATTTGTGCATAACTTTAGGTTTGTGCGTGCATAATTCTTGATTTGTCTATAACTTTAGGTTTGTGCGTGCATAATTCTTGATTTGTGCATAACTTTAGGTTTGTGCGTGCATAATTCTTGATTTGTAACTCATAAAATACATTTTGTGCATGACTACAAAAATGACAAAATATTAAAAAATACAAAGTTCAATGTACACATGCACAACTTAAAATTACAACAGCTTGAAACTAACTACACACTAAATATCCACGACTCACTTGTTACGCACACACAAAACCCCATTTACACACAAATCTGATTTGAGACTCTTTCCACATCTCCCAGATTCGTGCATAAGTGATGCGTTTAAATGCTACTGCAATGCTGGGTCATTCAGTCAGTTTTCTCTTTTTAACACACACACACACACACACACACACCCACACACACACCCACACACACACACACACACCCCATATTTAAATCAACTAAAGGCAACACTTCCCCGGGAAGTACCCATTTACTCATACACACAGGCGCGCGCACATACACGCAATCCCGCACACACCCACCTACATTCCGCAAACACCTCACATAGGCTCATATAGGACACACACAAGTAACTCACACAGCCAGGAAACATTCACGCGCAGAAGCACACTGTGCTCTTCTGCGCACTGGTCAGCGGGCACGCGCACAGGACTCACAGACAGGAACAGACGCACGCGCGTTACTTAGCCTAACACTCTCAGTCAGTGTAGTCATGTCCAGTGTTATAAAGGCTCAGGCTATGTCCGAATTCATTCACTACTCACTATATAGTGCATTCGCCATTTTGTAGTGTTGTCCGAATCCAATATAAAAAAATTGAGTGCGCTGGAAATATCCCAGAATCCTCTGCGGAAAACAAGTGTACACCAATGGTCACTACATTGGAAAAGATAGACCACAATGCATTGCGTTTGAATTCCTTCCAAGATGGCAGAAGCAAGTCGCTCAAGGGAGATGACAAATAAATGTATTTAAGTATCTGTAGTAGAATATAACATTGCTACATATGTAATATGATATATGTCGTATTAGGTAATTATTTTACAGACGATGTATATTATCCTGCAGCTTATCATTTTGCTAACGCTTTTGTTTTGCATTGAAGGTGGGAATATTCCATGCAATAGGTAGTACATAAAAAGGGAGTGATTTCTACTTAGTCATATGTTGATTAGACATTTTTTGAATCTGTTTACACATGTAGGGACAGACGAGGACGTCCAAAATTTAATCCGCTGGTTCCTGGTGTCCTCCTGCAGTGGCTCTACATCTGTGGGCTCCAAGCAGTCCCCTTCACTCATGCACAGATTGTGCAGGATGGCACTGCAGGCAATTATTTTAACTGCAAAGACTGGCTTTACTTCCAACACCCCCAAGAAAATTGCTCTCCATCTTGTCTTCATCCTCCCAAATGCTCTCTCCACCACAGAGCGTGCTCTGGCGTGGTGTCTGTTGTAACAAGCCTCAACGGCATTCCTCACAGGTTCCCTGTAGGGTGTCAGCAGCGTGATGGGATGTGCAATGCAGTGATACCCACCGTCACCCAAAATGATGTATCCTTCAGGTGGGTATGTTTTATTAATGAAAATGGGGCTGCTGGGCAGAACTCGTGAATCATGGACTGATCCTGGATATCCAACAAAAATATCTAAAAATTTACCAGTAGAGTCACAAACATGTGAATGGAATAAAAGAGCTTCCTGTTAAAATAACAAGCTGCATTTACATTTGGGGCCTTTATTCGAATGTGGCAGCCATCAATTCTCCCCACGACCTTTTGGAAGGCAGCAGATACAGCGAGCTGCTCAAATCCAGTGGCAACTAATAGCAGTTCATCCACTCCGGGGACCCGAATGACCCTGTACATCAGTTGAAGGATGTGGTCTGCTGTCCTGTGGACAATGTCACTCACAGTGGAGCGTGGCATGTCAAAGGCCCTGGCTACCACACAGTAAGATGTGCCACACGCCAGCCAGAAAAGGAACACCAGGACCTCAGTCTCCTCTTCCCACCCCAGAGTGTGAGGAACTCCAATCTGCTCCACTAGACAACGTATGGTCCTGCGGGTCGACTGAAAATCTGGTCTTGTGTCAGACTGACCGTCAGCTTAGAGGGCCAGGACAAGCACCTGAAGGTTGGCGAAGCAGTAAAGACGTGGAAGACCCTGTAAAATGTAACTTTTACATTTTATTCATGTTTAATTTTGGAATGGGTATGTTTATTATGATGGCTTATATTTCATTTTATTAATACATTAGTAATGCTGATAAATCTCATGTTATTTCTTTGTTTGACTGGGTTTTTGGATTTTCTTATTCCTTTTTTTTTTTTTTAATACTTTTTTATGATATTAAATCAAATGTGTTTAAAATATTTTTTGTAAATGAACTGATGAAAAGCACTTTGTATGGAATGCTAACATGGTTTGACGAAAACACACTACACTTTCCCTGAACTCAAGAGAGTGTTGCACTTATTTATAATATGTAAATATATAACTCATAATCCAGTCTTGGACAATAATGTTTACTATTTTGCCCAGCAGATGGTGTAACCCTGAGCATAATTACTGACAAATTAACTCACAAGTTGTCCGTTTCTGGCTAGGGCAGCAAGAATAAATCTTCTCAGATGTCTTCTTCTACTCCTCGCCTGCCTGTGCCTCATTTTGGCCCGTTTTTGGTTAGATCTTACTAGAAATATTGGAATTATTGCTAGCAGGAACATGGAAAAATTGAAATTTGAAGGCATTTTCATTAAGCTACAGGAAAAAAAAAATGCTTACTCGCAGGAGCCTGTAAATGGTTCTGTGGCGCGAAAATAAAAAAAAAAAACATTGTGTTGGAATAGTGATTTGACTGTTTTTTATGAACAGAAACATTTAATATCGCCACAAACATGTTTGTAATTATATATTTTTTTATAAACCAGAATCGTTTCCATCATTAAAACAAAAGTAGATTCATAAATGGCCCTTGTAAACTATTAATTTTTATTATTTTCTTCGGACGTCACCATCGGCGTTTAAAAGAAAAAAGGAGTTCGCCTCCAGACCAGGTGGTGGCGGTAATGCAACCATTTTGCTGTTTGTCAACCGCAATATAAACAACACCCGAAGAAGAACGGCGACCAAAAAGTAGTGAGCATGGTGTCCGAATTGCTTTTAAATCCAGGGCACTACATAGTCCAGCACGATATAGTGAAATACTATATAGTTTTTTGGTAGTTAGGGGTTAGGGTATGAATTCGGACATAGCCTCAGTCCGATGTGAATTTAATTCTTCTTCTGTGGTTTGTCAAGCTCTTCTTCTGTTGTTTTGTCAAGTTCTTCTTCTGTGGTTTTGTCAAGCTCTTCTTCTTTGGTTTTTGAGGCAGTTTACTTTCCATGTGTTCGAGGCAACAAGCTAGAGAAATAAAGTGCCAAGAACCTTCCCTGACCTTTTTGCTGTTCCAGTTGCTGTATGTTGATTGAGTAATTGGCCAAACGTAAGTTCCTGTTTAACTATGAGAAAATGTGTTGCAGTGTTAACTTTGGGATGTTAGCCTCCTAGCAGGGTCCCAGCGCTCATTAGCGGAACCTGCATTACCAAATGAATGTCTTAGTTAATGTTTCTTTGATGTTTGAGAAGGATTTTTAATTTGCTGTTAAATGTAATGGCGTGTCATACGGTACAACGGGACGCACATCGTTCATCGGTGCAATGTTTTTCGTGGTCGCTAGGTGTCACTATTGTGCCACATCTGTTAAGAAGTCATTTTCAGTGTCAGGAGAAGTTTATGCCAGTGATGACACATTTAGTCAGTTTTCTTTATTTTTGTGCTTTATTTCCCTTCCAAAGTCATTCAAGTTCTGCTGAAAAGAGACTGTTTGTTTGTTGTTCACAGAACATCTTTGAGTCAGATTCAGCAACGGAATTCAACTGAAGTCCCCTCAAACAAAGAGGAGTTGCTATTTTGATGAATAAAAATATGACATTTACTCAAATAAGGACATAATTGTTGATCCAGAAGGCAGATTTGTAATTATTAACATATCGGTTCAGAATAAAGACTTCTGTATAGCCAGTATCTATGGTCCCAATGCTGATGAATCCTCCTTCTTTCACAGATTCTTCACCTCACTCTCGGTTCACTCTGACTCCACAAAAATGATAGGAGGAGACCTCAACTTGGTCCTTGATCCTGAACTTGACAGACTCAGCACAGCAGGACACCAGCGCACATGGCGGTCTGCAAGTATTTTGAAGCAGTACATGGATGAGTTAGGTCTCTGTGATGCTTGGCGCTCATGTCATCCGAGTGCTAAAACGGTTCACTTTCTTTTCTCCAGTTCACTACTCACAGTCTCGCTTAGACTACTTATTAGTCAGTAATTCTCTTTTAAAAGATATCAAGGATCCCAACATTCATCATTAGTGATCATGCACCAGTTTCTGTAAATATTTCTAGAGAAATGCCCAAACCTTCAGGCTTAACCTGGAGGTTTAACACTTCTCTGTTAAAAGATCAAGAGTTCATTCAGTTCTTTAAAAAAGAGTGGGCAACCTTCTTAGAATTTAATGATACTCTGGATATTTCACCATGTGTTCTTTGGGAAACAGCAAAAGCAGTGATGAGAAGAAACATTATTTCTTATTCAACAAATAAAAAAACACAAAGAGAAAGCAAATTTATTAGAAATAGAAAATAAAATCAAAGATTTAGAGGCTTCTTATGCTGCTTCTGCACAAGAACACATTCTGGGAGATCTGAAAAATTTAAAGCTTCAGTTAAATGACATCATCAACAAGCAAACACAATTCCAAATAGAAAAACTTCAACTCGAAAATGTCCATGATCAAACTGGATTCATTAAAGGTAGACACTCAAGTGATAATGTCCGCAGACTTGTTAACATAATAGATTTTGCCACTATTTGTTAATATAAATAAAGTTTCGTTTAAATTACAAAAGGGGCCTTTACTAACATACATTTTGTGTTCCGTATGATTTATAACCCCCGATTGTAAGTGTAAAATCTGTCTAATACACGAGGCTCTCAGCTCATATCTGTTTGCTCAGCTGTTGGACAGAACAAGTAAAGAAAAAAAAAAAAAGATTAAAAACAGTTTCTGAGTATTTCTGTATTCATATCACGTTGGATCAGGAGCAAAAGAAGCGGACGGTTTGAAAAAGCTCAGGATTAATGACGCAGCAACTGCTAAGAGTGGGCCACAAGTTTGCTTGGGATTGTGAGGGGCTGTACGCTAGCAGGAGAAAATGTAAACAAAAGAATTCTGGGATATCAACGTAGGGTTACTTCTGCGCTAACAGTCCCGCCCACAACTCACAGGAAGATTTTGAATGAACTACTGCCGCTCTGCAGAAACTATTTCCTAGAAAACAACACAGGGTTTTTGGGGGGGCTAAAAATGGTGTAATCATAACTACAAATCCACTGGGAATGATTTGAAAATAGATCAAAAGATGATCTGAGTGGGACATTATTATCATTATCAATTAATTAATGAATTATTGTACATTAAATAATTTGCTGAAGAAAGTTGATTAAGATTGGATTGATTGGCTTTTATTACAGTGTTGCTATAGTTTCTCTTTTGAGGCTTTCTGAAGGGAAAGTAAAAACTTAGTCAAAGGTATTCTCTTTTTAAAAACAGCTGCATCAAATCAATTTGGGTTCATTATGACGTTTTTCATAATCACTTTATCTTTTTCTTTATCTGTTTTTACATTTCCAAACTCAGCACAGAGATAGCATGAGGTTAAACAATAAAAGTCATTTATTGAAATATATAAAAAATAATGCATCTTTCAGGACAGCAAACACCATATAGAGAAAACGAACAATTTAGCATTAAAGAAGCAATGCTAAACCTTTGTGCATCTTCGATTTGCGCAGGTAATCCGAGCCATGCAGTGAGGGCACTCACGGGTTGTTGACCCGGACATGTTCTCTAAAAACGCCACATTTTCAAAAGAAAAGTCACAGCACAAAAGAAAATCCCACACTAAAATGTAAACATATCAAACTAAAATGTAGTTTAAAATCCACGTTTTGTAATAATACTTTCCAACTCATTAGAGAAAATGCATATATTGGAATATATGAATAAGTGATGCATTTGGCTTTAAAAAAAACACCGCCTGCATATGAAACGATTTGTTGTAAAAATGCTGTGTTCAAATTCATTTATGGCTGCTGTTATTTGGGCGTATTTACGTGCGAAACGCAAAAAGCTCAAAAGGAAATTCATGTTAGAAACACGTTAATACGTGCAGCTAAGATGCACACTGCTGCATTGCCCGAGGATGAATGTTGTTGGTGGTACGTACGCATTCACTAACCTAATGTAAGCCGTGCGGCCAAGAAAAAAGTTCAGCCCTGCCCACACATATTTTGAAAAATACGTGTGAATAGTCACTTTCTAAAATTAAAATTAAACCACACATACATGCACTTTCAGTAAAAATGTGCAGATGGCACCATCTACTTTTCTGCAAAACTACAAAAAGGGTAGTTTACATCGACGAAAATAAGTTAAAGAGAGTTAGCGTTAGCTCGCATTAAAAGCTGGCGTTTTCCTTTCCTTAAAAGCAAGTAACTTATCCAAAAACTGCATATTCAACTTTTTGTTAAACTAGTTATTATTTTGATAAAAACTATTTAGTAAAACAAAAATCAATACAAATAAATTGAACTTCACTTACCGTGTTTTATTAAACGCGTAGCTCTGACCCAGTTTAAAGGAGCCGATGACGTCTGACCACGAGATCTAATCCAAGCAGAGAAGGAGACTGCAAAGCGTGTGTATAGACGCCGTTTTAACCATAGCTGCAGAATGCGTATTATATGCACGCAAAACCGTGTTTGCCGTATATTATACTCGGTATTTCAGAGTGCAATGTCATGGAATACAGACGCATTTGACCGAGACTGGGTTGCTAACTAAGACCTGGGGTGACTGGAACATCTTGCCGGGTGGTCTGCAGAGAGGTTCAGGATGCATCTTCCCTGTACACTGCATCGTCCATCTACAGGGTTTGCAGGGCTGGCTGTCGATGAATGTTTCATGCCAAAGTCTTCTGTATAAACGGGACATAATAAATACAGGCTCAATCTTAATAACATTGTAAAAAAAAAACAAACCTGTTTTTTTCTTTTAAAACATAGCTACATTATTTAGTTAACTGTTAACAGTAGTCATGGTCTTGTAGTACCTCCTCCAGGGCAGACAGCTCTGAAGATAGTTGATCCCACAGAGAACACCGTTGATGACCTCCAAACCAGCCTCCCCCTCATCAGCATCTTCCTCTGGCTCATCCTCTGGGGCCACAGTGTGACCAGTACAGAGGCAGATGTTGTGAAGGATGGCACAGGTGGCAACAACTTTTAAAATATAAATGAGGTCAAATGTATTCCGAAGAAATGAGAAAAATCACAGTGATAACTTACTTGAGGTATGAAGGTGTGCTGCACCTCTAACACTTGCAGGAAGATGACTCTGAATATTGTCTTTATTCCAAGAGATCAAACAGCAGATTCCTGTAATGACTTACACTAATATTTTTCTTGTTTTTCCAGTTTAATAAAATTATTATTATTATTATTATTATTATTTTGCTATACAAAGAGTTATGAAGATCATGGATACTAATCTTCCCTCTGTATCGATGACACTCATGTCACCAAGCACACAAAGTGAAGGTGAAGCTGTGATTGAAACATTAAGCCAGACTGATAGATCAGCACATACCTGTTGCCAGAGAGCATGGACATATGTACAGAACCACAGAGCATGCGTGTAATTGTCAGGTAGATTACTATCACAATGCTCACAAACATCGGAGTTTCTGAGACCCGTCTTGAACGTCCTCTGTCCAGTATAGTATATTCTGTGAAGAGTTTTGAATTGGATTAGTTTCATGTTTGAACTTTTTGTTAGTTTAAAGGTATTTAGACACATTTCTGGCCAAAAGCTTGTGTCTGTTTTTTAACCATCTTAAGATGTACTGTAATCTGTCTGCAAGAAAGTCGTTGTGGAAGTTGAGGAAAGCCTCCACAGCTTTATCCAGATTTTAAAGTTTTTAAACAAATTCTTGCTGGTTTGTTGTTCCATAAGAATCCGGACATTGGCTGAGTCTAATGCTTTCAACCATTTTGGTGGTGGTTGTGTGGGGATCATTGAGAACAGATCATTAACTTTGGTTAAAATGTTCATTTTTACTGTGGCTATCTTACCCATGAGTGACAGAGGCAGGTTGGCCCAGCGGGTTAGATCATCCTGTATACTTTTCAGTAATGGGGTGTAGTTTAGTTGCAGCGGTTCTGATAGTTTCTGGGAGAAATAAATACCTAGATGTTTGATATTGCCTGATTTGACTGGTGTTGAGATTGGTTGCTCGGCATTACTGTTTAGTGACAATAAAACTGATTTGTTCCAGTGAATTGAGTCGTCTGAGATAGAGGAAAATTCACTAATAATTCTTGTTTCACTGGTGGAACGTGAATTATTTAGAAAAAGTAATATGTCATCAGCATAAAGACTCATTTTATGATTATTGTATTATGTAGTAATTCCTTTAATGCTCTCATGCTATGGAGAGAAATAAGTATCAGTCCGATTTATGCGTAACTTTAGGTTTGTGCGTGCGTAATTCTTGATTTGTGCATAACTTTAGGTTTGTGCGTGCGTAATTCTTGATTTGTAATTCATAAAATACATTTTGTGCATGACTACAAAAATGACAAAATATAAAAAAATACAAAGTACAATGTTAAACTAACTAAACGCAAAAATGGTTAAAAAATATGCACAAATCACTTGTTACACACCCACAAAACCCCATTTACACACAAATCTGCGTTTAAATGCTACTGGAATGCTGGGTCATCAGAGTTTTCTGATCAGCCGCTCTGAACTTAGGCGGTGAATAAGATCTGGTGAAACTTGACATTTTCCAACTTTCTTGAACAGATGTGCCGCTAATTAAAATAAAAAAAGTCTAAATAAGGATTTTTTTTTTAAAATTGTCCTTTTAAATATTAAAATATTTTCCAGAATTGAAAAGTTCCTGACCCTAACCCTGAAGTGCAAATCACAAATTCACAAATCCCTTCACACCAAACAATTTCAATATAACAACAACAATTAGAAAAGCAAAACCAATCATAGAAAAAACAAAATGACATTTTACTAATCAAAACAAAAGTTGGGAAACCAGAAATAAATAAACCAAAAGCTTTTCAGAAAAGAAAATTCAGTGAAACATTTCAAAAATCACAACCACAATTAAAAAAGGAAAACTAATGTTTGAAAATAAAATGACATTTTAAAAATCAAAACCAAATCCCAGAAACCAAAACAAAATCCTGAGGAAGCGCTAGATCCAGGTTCTACATGAGAGAGGCAGCGCTGCAGAACTCAGACCCACCTTGAACTGTTTCAGCTGAGCAGGAGAAACCTGTCACAGTGGTGAGTTTTCATTTCTTCTCCCCAAAAGTTCCAGCATCCTGTTACCAGCGTCTCGTTGTGTCTCCAGGTCCTCCTGTGGCAGAGAAAGTGGGAGAGAGCTGTGCCAGAGCACCAAGCTGGACTCCTCCCTGCTGCTCTGGCTGTTTAAAGGCTGTCCTTTGAGGTGGGACTAGTTGACAAGAAGATGCTGGAGGAGACGTTGCCCCATCATCATCACCACACTCTGCTGCATCTCAGCTGCTCGTCCTTTGGTCTCCACAGCTGCACCGCCTCTTCTTCTTGAGCATGTGCCGTGGAGCACCGTCTTCAGGAGGAGAAAGACAGTGGACCGGTCTGAGTTGCGTAAAAAATGGCTTGAATGAAGGTTTGATCATAGAAACATTTGAAAGAACAGGATGTGAAGAAGAACTAAACAATTCAACATCCTAAGAATAGAAGTTTGCACCAAATCTAAACGTATAGACTGCATCTTACAAACGTAAACACAACATGAGGTTTCTGAAGCAAAGAAAGCAAAATACATAAAAGCAGTGAAGAAGACGACATCAACATTTGTTTTTATTCCTTCTATGTTTGTGTCCTGTCTTCTAACATTTTGTCTCGGTCTAGTCAGGGATCCTCATATGAATTTGTTGACAATATTCCGTCAAAAAATGTGCAAGTAATAAGAGTATGCCATTGTTGCGAGCTCGCCACGCGCACGCCATTGGAAATCTACAACTTTTAATTCCAACTTTTTTGTTGGCTAGCTGTGTGACGCATTTTGGCTTTAAAATAAGAGCGCTCTTTTATTTGTGGTTATGAATAAGTGTATGCATCAACTTAGCAAATCTCTGTGTACTGTTCCTGCTTTTGTGTCATGTTGGTTATTTCTTACATGGCCGATGTTCTTCCCACATCTTTACGTGCAACCAGCATAAATAATGATGGATATTCATGTTGGCCACATGTAATACGTGCAGCAAAGATTCACATTGCTGGTTTGCCCAAAGGTATTTTAAGTGCGTCCAAGGCTGGATTTAGCTTTTTTTTTGTTTTTTTTAATACCTTTATTTGTTTTGAAAGTGTAGTGGCGGCGTGTGGATGATAAAATGGGTTCTTATTGACTTCCTTTTAGTTCATTGCTGAGGACGATATGAATGTAGGTTAAGGCAGAAAGTTCCAGACCTGGAGCTGAGAATCTTTACCAAGACAAAAAAACAAAACTTTACAAAAACTTTAGCTTTTTTATCTCATAAACTAGTCCTCTTTCTTGTGTTATTCTTACCACAATGAGCCCCAAAATCACAAAGTGTTATTTCTAATCTGTGTCTCCCTGCTTCTTTTTCTTTTTCCAGATCATATTTTTAAACACCAACAGTTTGCAGATCATAGAAAATGTTCCAGATAATTTGGCCACTGAGATCCCTCCAGTTTTCCTGCTGGGGTTCCCAGATGACAGCAGCACAGTCATCAGACTGAACAGGAAGAAAAGGAAACCTCAGCAGGTTGGTTCATCTGTTAAAAAGACAAATGTTTTAACATTTTGATGTCACTTTTACCAACTGAGTGTGCCTTTCTTCCTTTATTTTTGTTAGGTTGCATTGTTCTTTGATATAATAATAAGAAACTTTGAGACAGCTGAGCTGGGAGGTCCCAACAAGTGAGATTCTACCAAATCAAAAAGTATTTGTAAGTAAATATGTCATTGAAATGTCCTTTCTAATGTGTTTACGTGTTTGTTTATGTGCAGCTTGTCCTCCTCTGTGCTTCAAGGGTTTACATGCACAACAGTCAAATCTTTAGGAAAGAGTCAAATCAAGAATCTGATTAAAGTCTGTCGGAGAAAAGGCACAAATAAGGTTCCATTGGTGGAGACTCAGGTGAGATGGAAAGAGTGCTTGTAAACTAGTGCAAGATTAGAACTTGTCTAAAATGAGTTTTTGCTAAGAGTTTTTCATTGTGAACTAAAGAATATTGTGATGTAGTCTTTAAAGAAACTTTTGATTTTAGATCATTTTTATAATAATATTTGGTTTTCCTCAACAGCTGACCTGCATGTCCAACCAAATCAAAGAAGAGTCAGATGCCACCAGCTTCTTCCTTTATCCTCCAGATGTGCTGCTTTACTATGAGTAGGAATATTTTTTATACAAATTATGATCACGATAGATTTGAAATTGAATTTGCAAAAACTTTTAAACTATGACTGTTGTGTTTTCTCTTTGTGATCACAGTTACTCTCTGGTGCCACGGAGCAGCTGCAGGTCTAATTTTCAAGAGCTGGCTGATGCAGACTTCTCCGCCTTTTCTCCAGCTCTGAGATACAGGCGGTCGGCTTTATTTGAAAATGCAAGGAGCTGCTTGGTGAGGATAAAGCAACGCCAGCAGATTTGAATGCAAACATGTTTAATTTACTGGAAATGATTTTTAATTGACTGGACTGCAACAATAATACACAATAATGAAAATGGTTGCCTTAGAAACATGAACACATTTCAGCCAAATATGATACTATCGTTTCTACAGATGTTGTGAGACTATAGAGCTGTTGGATCTCATCACAAGGTTGTATCAAAGATTAATTGGTGCAGAAAGCTTATGAGAGACTTGAGTCTTCAAATCATTTGAATACTCTATTTTTAAGGGAATAACAAGCACAAGTTTGACTGAGGACAATATATCCGTTTTGGGGAACATGTGCTGCACACTCTGTGGCTCCTACATCCAAAGCTCTCATCCATCCTTACTGGAACAACTCAAAAAGTGTCCAGATCTCACTGTTGATCAAACAGCTGCAGTTGAAACCCTTCTGACCAATGGAAATACACCTTGTGGGCATTTAAACTGCATCTTTTTGAAATTCTACAATTCACAAATTGCAGTTTGGTGTCTTTCAGAGACTATAGTGTCGTCAAAAACATCATTTTGTTTGTTTTTTATGAGCAGAGTTCCTTCAACATGGAATGAACAAACTCTAAAAGACCTTGGGATGTTAACTCTGTATTTGCCTTCATCTTTCTATCAAGGCTTTGATCAGGTGAGTTAAGGTGCATTCATGTGTTTAGAAGGGAAGCTCTCATGAAAGGAGGATCAAGTTGGAGCTCATAAACCTCTTTTACTGGCAGAACACAAAGCGTAACTTCCTGAAATACTTTCTGATCGTTTTTGGTGGAGTGAGCAGAGAACAGAGGAGGCAACTGAAGAAAGAGATAAGACAGTCCATCAAAAGTGATTCAGAACAACCTGCAGGTCAGTCTGCTTCTTGTCTAAGTTTTTCTGACGTTTTTTGACAGAATGCACAGCTGGAATAATCACTCAGGTCACAATCAGTGACCCCACCTTCCCCTTTGACTATAACATCAGTCAATTCAACAACTGTCTGTCAGAACTTTTTTTCTAAAGACATTTGCTCTTTCAGTGATGTGTAGTTCTGCACTGTTATAACTATGTGCATCAGTTTAATTGCCGACTTCTGAAACTAAGTCACCTCATAGAGAGTGCTCATTCTCTCCATCAAGTTTGTATTTTAGCGTCCAGAAACTGCAAGAAAGAGGAAATGACCCACCTGGAGCTGATTCATTTATCTGGAATAATGTACACGTTTTGGAGACGGCAGTATTTTTACAAAGCAGTCAAATTACAGGAAAACTCAATGAGCTCGAACAGGTTTCTTATGGAGGTGTAACGATTAATCGACTTAATCGATTAGTAGATTTATGTTCCTATGATCCAACCAGATCAATCTGTCTGAGTCAAGTTGTCAAGTGAGTCGACCTATACTATCATAATATTTCCAAAATGACATAAATCGATCAAATTGATGGTGTAAAATGCCATTTCTGACAACCATGTTGCACGCCATGGGGGCGCAAAGAGCCTTTCCCTTGAACAGCACTAATGGACTCCCTGCACAGGATTCAGGGCGGATAAGAAATGGAAAAGTCCGTAAGACGCTCCTGCGTCTCCCTTACTTACCCTCACGTATTGCTTAGTGTTTGTGACAACCGCAGCCTGCACGCAGGAAAAAAACGGAACATTTTCGCCGAACGGGCTCACAGGGTTCTCTACCACCTAGTCTACGTGCCCCGCACAGACATACCCGTTTTTAACCCGCAGACAGCCCATATCCACCCAAAAGGGGAGTCCTGACTACAGCTTAAGGAAGTGTGTGTTTGGTCCTGCATCAGTCTGGTGACCTGTTCAGGGTTTATCCCGCATTTGCCCAACAAGAGCTGGGATGGCTCCAGCAGCCAGGTGACCCCGAAAGGGAGTCAGCCGGTTCTGAAGATGGATGAAGGATCTTAACAGTGTTGTATTAGTTGCAGTTTGAATATTATAAGTTGCTGTTTAAATATTAGAAAGGATAATCGATTCACAGTTTAGCCTATTTTTAACAAATGAAGATGTTGACTTAATCTTTGTTGCTCTTATATCTGAGATCAATCAAAACACAAAACTGAAAAATACTTGGTCCACATTCATATATCTCATTATATTTTTTCTTTGTATCTTGTAGATTACTACAATGGACAGGTAAAGGGAATTTGTTGTTGTTTTTTTTTCTTTTTATAAATCTTTTTAGTAAAAGAACCCTAAAACTGTGCTGACATTTTCCTTTTTGAAGTGCCAAGTTATTGCAGCAAATGGTGAGTGGTTTTAATGCATGTTGACATTTATTCACAGTAATTCATAGTTCTTAGTTGACACTTTTAGGAAAACTAATGTCATGCTTTTTTCAGAGTCAAATACATGTATTGGAGTAAACAGGCAAACTTTTTTTTCAATTAATTTTTAACAAAAGTATCTAACTTTAAAGTGAAACTAAAAAGGTAAAGATATTTATATTTCTTAATTCAAAATGACAGCACAGATCTTCACGTCTACCTTGACAGTGGAAAGATGAGCGGACGCTTCTGTAACTTTTCTGTGGAAGAGTTTGCTTGTGCCTCTATAAGACAGCAAAACATGATAAACTACTGATGTCAAGGGGATTCATGGAATGATTTGACTTTCTAATATTGAACAGGGTTTAATGGGGGTTTTAATTTAATTAATCAATGGGTCTAATGTTCACCTTCGCCCCTTCTTGCCCGCTGTTTCCATCAACTTTCTCTCAAGTCTTGCAGCAAAGGATTTGCAGTGCAGCTCCTACCAGTATATACTGGTAGCAATACAACAAATAATACTTGGACAAATTCAAAGAATCTGACCAATTCCTTTCTAACGTCATAGTATTATCTGTTTTGTAATAATGCTTTGTCCTAATCATGTCTTTTCAAAATAGCTTGCAAATATTGAGTGAAGTACAACCCCAGATGACTCCTTCTAGGCAAGAATCTGTGTACACACAATTCATCAAGATTTACCGGAGCAGAAAGGATCCTGCAGGTGAGCACTAAGAAACGAAATTCTATACATATAACAACAAGGCTAAATTACAATGTTCTGTATGGGAGGAAACCTCCCATACAACAGTTTTTGTTGTACAATGAAAACATAAAAAATGATACCAATAAAAAAACACAGAACTTATTCTCTTATAGAAAATATGTCATAGTTTGATAGTTAAAGGAAATGTAAATATGAAAAATGATAACTGGTTGACACCACCACCCACAATTCTCAGCGGTTTGTTCTATTGCTTTTTCAGCCTTTTTCAGTTTGTTTCTACGTATTTTGTCCCGTTTTGATGTGGTTTTTCGGTGCAGGTGGAAGCCCTGTCACTGCTGTCAGTCACACAGCTTGCAGAGGTAGCGGCCACACCTGGTCAGCTCACATCTGCAGAGCAGGTCACCATGGTGATGACTTATGTCCCTGACCAACAGTTTACCTCCTTCTTTGATCATTTTTCACCTAAAATGTTGGTAAGCAAACATTTTCTGCTGCTTAACTTTTTTTAACCCTTGACATGCAATGTATACAAACCTTGTACAATGTTCATGTTTCTATTCTCCTACAGGGACGTGAAAACCTTCTTCCTTCTACTGTCAGCTCAGCCGTGCTGCAGGTTGTGTTTAATCGGGCAAACCTCTCCAGTCCATCAGTCAGTGATGCAGTTGTGCTGCTGTAGCTTCAAGATCGAATGCGCCCCCTGCTGGTGAACATGGCAGCTGACCATGTGACTCCATACTTTCATATACTGGCAGGAAGAAACTGCAGCATTGAGGAGCAGGGTGAGTGTAAAACAAGAAACATGAGACAATCATTTGCTTTTGCTTCTCTTCCAATAATACCTTCAAAAGTCTTTTTTATCACTTTTATTAAACCAAATATTTTATTTTTCTCAACCTGACATTCTTATCTCTGAGTAATGACACACAGAGAGAAGTTCAAAGTAGTATCATCCAGGCTCTTCAAGGTAAATAAACCACATGAAGAAGAAACAAATCTTTGCATATTGTTCTACAATTTTAATTGCTAAAAAGTAAAAATGATCCAAACTTTACGTTTTGTTCGACTGTAAATGGATTTCATGTAGGTCCATCACCTCTTCGTTGCTATGGTGACAACTACAGCTTCAGGTTCTACCGTTTCCTGAGGAGATCATTCATGGGATTCCAGTTCCCCAACCTGAACACCTTCTTGTCCCTCATGCCTCAAGACAGAAAGCAACAGGTGTGTGGACATGAAAGCTTTCTGGAGGAAACTCTGAAATAATTATACAGAAACACAAAATCAAGTAACATCTCTTTTGTTTGTGTCTCCCCTGTAGCAACCCAGAACTGAGCTCCACAGCCTGGTTTGCAGAGTACATCGGTTCTTTCATGTCTGTCCTCACTGTGGCGGATCTTCAGTCATTTGGATCTACAGAGGTATTTTATCTCATTAACAGATTCTTGTAATCCTGTACTTCTTTTATTTACTGTGAGGGAAATTCTGAACAAAACAGATAGTTTTTTGCTCTACAGAACTGACTGTATCTTCTCTTTTCAGGTTCTGCTAGTTTTCACAGTGAATACTCAGAATATTGCACTCCTCAATCAGCCCAACGTGGATCTGACATTGATCAGCTACTACACTCAGTTAGTTTATGAGCAAGTCAGCAACTTGAATCCACTCCTGTAAGTGTAAAGCATTGAAATATGTTGTTAGTTTACCAGCTACAAATCCTCCAGACATAATTAGAAACACTCACTGTACAAACTGCATGTGACCCTAAACCCTACAAACTGTTTTTGCTTTTTAGTCTTCCTTCAGTGAGTCAGTGCTGCGCTCCTGGTCCTGTGTTCACCCAATTGAATGCATCAGTCAGTATGAAACACTGAGACACTGCTGAGCTCAGGAGAAATGAAGGTACATGCTTAACAGATTTCAGGTGAAATTCAAAAAGGATCTATTTTCTGTAATGTCATCTGTGTTCTTCTCCCCTCTTTTTTACATTCAATCAGATCAACAGCGCATCATCACTCTCACAGCTGGGCTCTCTTATCATTGGTTTACCCTCTAACACGTTCAGCAGCATCATCAGCTCAGAGCTCATCTCTGCATCCAAAATCCCTGCATTTGTAGCAAACATGATGTCTGCTAGTCAGATTCTTCAGCAGAGTTTTGTTTACCAGGTATGTCATCTATATTACGTCTGCAAGACTTCAGTGACAAATTATGTGCAAAGGAAAAAAAAACATCTTTGGAAATATAGTTTATAGAAATTGCAATTGCATTCTGAGCCTTTTTTATTTTCCAATATGTCATTGTTCCATTGGTACTTGGGCGTTCAAATTCCAGACTCTGCAGGCATTCCACTTTGGACAAAGGGATTCAAAGTGGATCTTGACATGAGGCCCTAAGACAACTTCATAAGGGCTCTCACTGGTTACACCTTTGCCTTTTGGTTCCACGTTGATGGAACTTATGAAGAACCAGCACAGGGCTGTTCAGCAGAACCCAAAAGTGTGACAGGATTGATGATTTGGTGCTAGTTAACTAAAACTTTAGACTTGACATGTGGAAAGGAAGACAGCAAAAACAAAAAGGCTGTATAGAAAAAAAAGAAATCCATCAGAGAGAAAGCAGAAATGTTAGGAGAGACCAAATCAGCCGTTTTATACATTCCAAAAAAAAGAAGAGGATACTGTAAGCTTGGAAACTTTAATAAGCATTGAAGTCCATAGAAAGCAACAGTGGTGGATGTTCTCCGAATCCTCAGCATAGTGAAGAAAAAGCCCTTCACAACATCCATTCAAGTGAGGTGCTGTCTCCAGGAATTAGATGTATCAGCATCTAAGTCTACCATAAGGAGAAGAGACTTCATGAGAGTAAAGATTCACCATAAGGTGCAAACCATTGATCAGCCTCAAAAATGAAATGGTCAGAATGGATTTAACCAAAAAAAAGAAACCACCTTCAAAAGCCAGCCCAGTTCTGGAACAACATTCTTTGGACAAATGAGACTAAGATCAACCTGTACCAGAATGTTAGGAAGAAGAAAGTTTGGAGAAGAATTGGACCAGCTCATGCTCCAAAGCACACACTTCAGTAAAACATGGTGGAGGCAGTGTCATGGTACAGACATGGATTCCAAGGATAATTAATGGCAATGAGTCACTTGTGTTTATTGATGCTGCGACAAAAGACATAATCAGCCAGAATTCCCAAGTGTAGAGGGATATACTGCCTGCTCCGATTCCCCCGATACAGCAAAGAAGTTTGGATGATCCTTCACAGTAGAGAAGCAAAATGACCCAAAACATTCTGCAATCAACCCAAGTTTATTTAAAGCAAACAGGTGAAATGTTCTGCAATGTCTGAATCAATCACCAGATCTCGGCCTAATTTAGAATGTATTTCACTTGCTGAAGACAAAGCTTAATGCAGAAAGTCCCACACATGAGCAATAACTGAAGACGGCTTCAATACAGGCGTGGGAAAGTATCACAAAGCTTCATTCAGATGCTTTGTAACATCTCTGACTTTTTCATCTTCCTTCCTTTGAACCATTTTTAACAGATTGTATCATCGGACACTAACAGTTTGAAAATCTTAGACAACGTTCCAGATCAATTGGCTGCTCAAGTCCCTGGAGTTTACCTGCAGCAGTTTACAGGTGACGCCGACACCATTGCCAAACTCAACAAGAAAAGGTGGAAACGGCAGCAGGTGGAGTTTCTTCTGGATGACTGAGTCTGCTCTATTGATCTGTTCATTCATCATTTGTTCATTTCTTTTATCAGGTTGAGTTGTTCGCTGATGTTATAGCAGCAGACTCGGCTACGACCATGTTAGGAAGTCCAGACAGGTGAGCAGTTGGGAACAGATTGGACTGAACAAGGCATAAGAGAAAATTGGAATTTGTGTTTTCATGTGCGAGCAGCTTGTCTTCATCTGTGCTGCAAGGGTTCACATGCACAGGAGTAAGTCGGTTCACAAAGAAGCCGGTGACTAAGCTGGTAAAAGCCTGCCGGAGAAAAGGATCTAACAAGGTCCCACTACTGGAGACACAGGTAAAGGCAGAACATTGTCTGTATCTCACCATAGAGGTTTATATGAACAATGTTTGTCCACTTTTTTACTCAGCTCTTTTCAGGAAAACTATTATTGTTTGGGTTCAAGCTTAAAAGCAGAGGTGTTCAAAGTGTTGTTTGGAAGGGCAGATTTGATGTGTGAATGTGTTAGATGTTACTGTTGATGTGTTTTTACGCACAAGAATGAAACTTCTGAGTTAACACTTTGTAAATGTAAACATTTCAGACAATAAAAATGAGGGAAAGGAAGAAATGTAGGAAGACATTTTCTCTCTGGCTTTTTTTGTTCAAAAGCTGCATATTGTCGTGTATAATTTAACTCGTAAAACATTGTTGTTAATTGTGATTATGCACAACCCAAAAGTGTGTTAATCTAGTTTACTACAGCTGATCAATGCCATAAACTCGTGCTCTGCTCTTCTTCACCCTAATCCAATCTGCTCCACTGTCGACTCAGTTCTGTTAGCTCATATTTACTGTATTTATACTGTATATAAATATGTGGCAGCATCAAGCACGTTCAATAAATCATTTGGTAAACTAAATTCACTGCACCACACTCTCCCACTACTACATTACTGTGGCCCAGTGCTGCTGCCATCATGTGGTGAAATACAAAACAACTTGTTTGACTGCAGCAGCTGTTGAATTCACAGTTGAAAATACATGGACCAGATGGAAAACTATTCATCCGTACTATTTCCAATGATTATTAGGGAATTCCTTTTTGAGCTTTGAAGTAGATTATCATGTTAATTCCACACTAAAAACAACCCCAGAGTGGTATTTTGATCCATTCAAGCATTTCTGAGCGTTCCTCTAAAAACCTGCATTCCCAATCCACCAAAACCAGTGGGTCTTACATTGTGACATAGATAAGTGAGAACAGCCTTTCTAGGAAGAGTCTGCGCTGCCAGCACCACCCCCAGGCTAATACACACACCTACTTTCTCCACGGAACTAGCGGTGATGGACAAAACGCTTTCATTTTATAAGCACAACATGCGCATCCATCTATGCAAAGGTTTTTTTGTTGTTTGTTTTGGTGGGTGAAACGCAGGCACACTGCTGAGGTCGGCTCTAGGTTGATGTCATGAAATGGGAGCACCCCCAAAATAGTACAAATTCATGTTTTGTCTTTTTGATCAACAGTTGACCTGCAGTTGAGTCAGATGTCTCCACCTTTACACTTTACCCTCCAGATGTGCTGCTATATTATGAGTAAGAATAAGCAAGAATCAGCCCTTCTTTCTTTCTTTCTTTTTCTTTCTTTTTCTTTTCTTTCTTTCTTTCTTTCTTTCTTTCTTTCTTTCTTTCTTTCTTTTTAATGCAAAAGTAAAACCTTGGCTTTAATTTAGAGACATAACTAGTATTATTTCTTTGGCTTCTAGTTACTCTGGTGCCACAGAGCATTCTGTGTTCCTGAATAAATAATTTTTTCTATTTAAAAGAAAAGAAAAAGGAAAGATAAAATTGCCGATTGTGAGATTCGAACTGGCGTCCTGCGCGTGAAAGCTCTGCACTTCCCGCCGTCGCCAAAAGGGCATGACATTCTAATTGATAAAAACTCTCTATTTGAATATTCATCATTGTCAATTACATGGCAACTCTGAGGATAGTGTTTTTTTTTAAACCTTTATTTGTTCTGAAAGTGTAGTGAGGGCGTGTGGATCACAAAAATTGTTTTTTTATTTTGCATTCTGTGTTCCTGAATAAATTAAATAGTTTTTTCCATTTAAAAGAAAAGAAAAAGGAAAGATAAAATTGCCGATTGTGAGATTCGAACTGGCGTCCTGCGTGTGAAAGCTCTGCACTTCCCGCCGTCGCCAAAAGGGCATGACATTCTAATTGATAAAAACTCTCTATTTGAATATTCATCATTGTCAATTACATGGCAACTCTGAGGATAGTGTTTTTTTTTTTAAACCTTTATTTGTTCTGAAAGTGAAGTGGGGGCTTGTGGATCCCAAAAGTTGTTTTTTTATTTTACATTCTGTGTTTCTGAATAAATTAAATAGTTTTTTCTATTTAAAAGAAAAGAAAAAGGAAAGATAAAATTGCCGATTGTGAGATTCGAACTGGCGTCCTGCGCGTGAAAGCTCTGCACTTCCCGCCGTCGCCAAAAGGGCATGACATTCTAATTGATAAAAACTCTCTATTTGAATATTCATCATTGTCAATTACATGGCAACTCTGAGGATAGTGTTTTTTTTTTTAAACCTTTATTTGTTCTGAAAGTGTAGTGGGGCTTGTGGATCCCAAAAGTTGTTTTTTTATTTTACAATCTGTGTTCCTGAATAAATTAAATAGTTTTTCCATTTAAAAGAAAAGAAAAAGGAAAGATAGAATTGCCGATTGTGAGATTCGAACTGGCGTATTGCGCGTGAAAGCTCTGCACTTCCCGCCGTCGCCAAAAGGGCATGATATTCTAATTGATAAAAACTCTCTATTTGAATATTCATCATTGTCAATTACATGGCAACTCTGAGGATAGTGTTTTTTTTTAAACCTTTATTTGTTCTGAAAGTGTAGTGAGGGCGTGTGGATCACAAAGTTGTTTTTTTTATTTTGCATTCTGTGTTCCTGAGTAAATTGAATCGTTTTTCTTCATTTGAAATTTAAAAAAAAAAAAAAAAAAGAAAGAAAAAATTGCAGACTCTGAGATTCGAACTGGCGTCTTGCGCGTGAAAGCTCTGCACTTCCTGCCGTCGCCAAAAGGGCATGACATTCTAATTGATAAAAACTCTCTATTTGAATATTCATCATTGTCAATTACATGGCAACTCTGAGGATAGTGTTTTTTTTTAACCTTTATTTGTTCTGAAAGTGTAGTGAGGGCATGTGGATCACAAAAATTGTTTTTTTATTTTGCATTCTGTGTTCCTGAATAAATTAAATCGTTTTTCTTTATTTGAAATAGAACAAAAAAAAAAGGAAAGAAAAAATTGCCGACTCTGAGTTTCGAACTCAAGAGAGTGTTGCACTTATTTATAATATGTAAATATATAACTCATAATCCAGTCTTGGACAATATTGTTTACTATTTTGCCCAGCAGATGGTGTAACCCTGAGCATAATTACTGACAAATTAACTCACAAGTTGTCCGTTTCTGGCTAGGGCAGCAAGAATAAATCTTCTCAGATGTCTTCTTCTACTCCTCGCCTGCCTGTGCCTCATTTTGGCCCGTTTTTGGTTAGATCTTACTAGAAATATTTGAATTATTGCTAGCAGGAACATGGAAAAATTGAAATTTGAAGGCATTTTCAGTAAGCTACAGAAAAAAAAATGCTTACTCGCAGGAGCCTGTAAATGGTTCTGTGGCGCGAAAATAAAAAAAAAAAAACATTGTGTTGGAATAGTGATTTGACTGTTTTTTATGAACAGAAACATTTAATATCGCCACAAACATGTTTGTAATTATATATTTTCCATCATTAAAACAAAAGTAGATTCATAAATGGCCCTTGTAAACTATTAATTTTTATTATTTTCTTCGGACGTCACCATCGGCGTTTAAAAGAAAAAAGGAGTTCGCCTCCAGACCAGGTGGTGGCGGTAATGCAACCATTTTGCTGTTTGTCAACCGCAATATAAACAACACCCGAAGAAGAACGGCGACCAAAAAGTAGTGAGCATGGTGTCCGAATTGCTTTTAAATCCAGGGCACTACATAGTCCAGCACGATATAGTGAAATACTATATAGTTTTTTGGTAGTTAGGGGTTAGGGTATGAATTCGGACACAGCCTCAGTCCGATGTGAATTTAATTCTTCTTCTGTGGTTTTGTCAAGCTCTTCTTCTGTTGTTTTGTCAAGCTCTTCTTCTTTGGTTTTTGAGGCAGTTTACTTTCCATGTGTTCGAGGCAACAAGCTAGAGAAATAAAGTGCCAAGAACCTTCCCTGACCTTTTTGCTGTTCCAGTTGCTGTATGTTGATTGAGTAATTGGCCAAACGTAAGTTCCTGTTTAACTATGAGAAAATGTGTTGCAGTGTTAACTTTGGGATGTTAGCCTCCTAGCAGGGTCCCAGCGCTCATTAGCGGAACCTGCATTACCAAATGAATGTCTTAGTTAATGTTTCTTTGATGTTTGAGAAGGATTTTTAATTTGCTGTTAAATGTAATGGCGTGTCATACGGTACAAACGGGACGCACATCGTTCATCGGTGCAATGTTTTTTGTGGTCGCTAGGTGTCACTATTGTGCCACATCTGTTAAGAAGTCATTTTCAGTGTCAGGAGAAGTTTATGCCAGTGATGACACATTTAGTCAGTTTTCTTTATTTTTGTGCTTTATTTCCCTTCCAAAGTCATTCAAGTTCTGCTGAAAAGAGACTGTTTGTTTGTTGTTCACAGAACATCTTTGAATCAGATTCAGCAACGGAATAAAACGGAATTCAACTGAAGTCCCCTCAAACAAAGAGGAGTTGCTATTTTGATGAATAAAAATATGACATTTACTCAAATAAGGACATAATTGTTGATCCAGAAGGCAGATTTGTAATTATTAACATATCGGTTCAGAATAAAGACTTCTGTATAGCCAGTATCTATGGTCCCAATGCTGATGAATCCTCCTTCTTTCACAGATTCTTCACCTCACTCTCGGTTCACTCTGACTCCACAAAAATGATAGGAGGAGACCTCAACTTGGTCCTTGATCCTGAACTTGACAGACTCAGCACAGCAGGACACCAGCGCACATGGCGGTCTGCAAGTATTTTGAAGCAGTACATGGATGAGTTAGGTCTCTGTGATGCTTGGCGCTCATGTCATCCGAGTGCTAAAACGGTTCACTTTCTTTTCTCCAGTTCACTACTCACAGTCTCGCTTAGACTACTTATTAGTCAGTAATTCTCTTTTAAAAGATATCAAGGATCCCAACATTCATCATTAGTGATCATGCACCAGTTTCTGTAAATATTTCTAGAGAAATACCCAAACCTTCAGGCTTAACCTGGAGGTTTAACACTTCTCTGTTAAAAGATCAAGAGTTCATTCAGTTCTTTAAAAAAGAGTGGGCAACCTTCTTAGAATTTAATGATACTCTGGATATTTCACTATGTGTTCTTTGGGAAACAGCAAAAGCAGTGATGAGAAGAAACATTATTTCTTATTCAACAAATAAAAAAACACAAAGAGAAAGCAAATTTATTAGAAATAGAAAATAAAATCAAAGATTTAGAGGCTGCTTATGCTGCTTCTGCACAAGAACACATTCTGGAGATCTGAAAAATTTAAAGCTTCAGTTAAATGACATCATCAACAAGCAAACACAATTCCAAATACAAAAACTTCAACTCGAAAATGTCCATGATCAAACTGGATTCATTAAAGGTAGACACTCAAGTGATAATGTCCGCAGACTTGTTAACATAATAGATTTTGCCACTATTTGTTAATATAAATAAAGTTTCGTTTAAATTACAAAAGGGGCCTTTACTAACATACATTTTGTGTTCCGTATGATTTATAACCCCCGATTGTAAGAGTAAAATCTGTCTAATACACGAGGCTCTCAGCTCATATCTGTTTGCTCAGCTGTTGGACAGAACAAGTAAAAAAAAAAAAAAAAAAAGATTAAAAACAGTTTCTGAGTATTTCTGTATTCATATCACGTTGGATCAGGAGCAAAAGAAGCGGACGGTTTGAAAAAGCTCAGGTTTATGACGCAGCAACTGCTAAGAGTGGGCCACAAGTTTGCTTGGGATTGTGAGGGGCTGTACGCTAGCAGGAGAAAATGTAAACAAAAGAATTCTGGGATATCAACGTAGGGTTACTTCTGCGCTAACAGTCCCGCCACAACTCACAGGAAGATTTTGAATGAACTACTGCCGCTCTGCAGAAACTATTTCCTAGAAAACAACACAGGGTTTTTGGGGGGCTAAAAATGGTGTAATCATAACTACAAATCCACTGGGAATGATTTGAAAATAGATCAAAAGATGATCTGAGTGGGACATTATTATCATTATCAATTAATTAATGAATTATTGTATATTAAATAATTTGCTGAAGAAAGTTGATTAAGATTGGATTGATTGGCTTTTATTACAGTGTTGCTATAGTTTTTCTTTTGAGGCTTTCTGAAGGGAAAGTAAAAACTTAGTCAAAGGTATTCTCTTTTTAAAAACAGCTGCATCAAATCAATTTGGGTTCATTATGACGTTTTTCATAATCACTTTATCTTTTTCTTTATCTGTTTTTACATTTCCAAACTCAGCACAGAGATAGCATGAGGTTAAACAATAAAAGTCATTTATTGAAATATATAAAAAATAATGCATCTTTCAGGACAGCAAACACCATATAGAGAAAACGAACAATTTAGCATTAAAGAAGCAATGCTAAACCTTTGTGCATCTTCGATTTGCGCAGGTAATCCGAGCCATGCAGTGAGGGCACTCACGGGTTGTTGACCCGGACATGTTCTCTAAAAACGCCACATTTTCAAAAGAAAAGTCACAGCACAAAAGAAAATCCCACACTAAAATGTAAACATATCAAACTAAAATGTAGTTTAAAATCCACGTTTTGGAATAATACTTTCCAACTCATTAGAGAAAATGCATATATTGGAATATATGAATAAGTGATGCATTTGGCTTTAAAAAAAACACCGCCTGCATATGAAACGATTTGTTGTAAAAATGCTGTGTTCAAATTCATTTATGGCTGCTGTTATTTGGGCGTATTTACGTGCGAAACGCAAAAAGCCCAAAAGGAAATTCATGTTAGAAACACGTGCAGCTAAGATGCACACTGCTGCATTGCCCGAGGGTGAATGTTGTTGGTGGTACGTACGCATTCACTAACCTAATGTAAGCCGTGCGGCCAAGAAAAAAGTTCAGCCCTGCCCACACATATTTTGAAAAATACGTGTGAATAGTCACTTTCTAAAATTAAAATTAAACCACACATACATGCACTTTCAGTAAAAATGTGCAGATGGCACCATCTACTTTTCTGCAAAACTACAAAAAGGGTAGTTTACATCGACGAAAATAAGTTAAAGAGAGTTAGCGTTAGCTCGCATTAAAAGCTGGCGTTTTCCTTTCCTTAAAAGCAAGTAACTTATCCAAAAACTGCATATTCAACTTTTTGTTAAACTAGTTATTATTTTGATAAAAACTATTTAGTAAAACAAAAATCAATACAAATAAATTGAACTTCACTTACCGTGTTTTATTAAACGCGTAGCTCTGACCCAGTTTAAAGGAGCCGATGACGTCTGACCATGAGATCTAATCCAAGCAGAGAAGGAGACTGCAAAGCGTGTGTATAGACGCCGTTTTAACCATAGCTGCAGAATGCGTATTATATGCACGCAAAAACCGTGTTTGCCGTATATTATACTCGGTATTTCAGAGTGCAATGTCATGGAATACAGACGCATTTGACCGAGACTGGGTTGCTAACTAAGACCTGGGGTGACTGGAACATCTTGCCGGGTGGTCTGCAGAGAGGTTCAGGATGCATCTTCCCTGTACACTGCATCGTCCATCTACAGGGTTTGCAGGGCTGGCTGTCGATGAATGTTTCATGCCAAAGTCTTCTGTATAAACGGGACATAATAAATACATGCTCAATCTTAATAACATTGTAAAAAAAAAACAAACCTGTTTTTTTCTTTTAAAACATAGCTACATTATTTAGTTAACTGTTAACAGTAGTCATGGTCTTGTAGTACCTCCTCCAGGGCAGACAGCTCTGAAGATAGTTGATCCCACAGAGAACACCGTTGATGACCTCCAAACCAGCCTCCCCCTCATCAGCATCTTCCTCTGGCTCATCCTCTGGGGCCACAGTGTGACCAGTACAGAGGCAGATGTTGTGAAGGATGGCACAGGTGGCAACAACTTTTAAAATATAAATGAGGTCAAATGTATTCCGAAGAAATGAGAAAAATCACAGTGTTAACTTACTTGAGGTATGAAGGTGTGCTGCACCTCTAACACTTGCAGGAAGATGACTCTGAATATTGTCTTTATTCCAAGAGATCAAACAGCAGATTCCTGTAATGACTTACACTAATATTTTTCTTGTTTTTCCAGTTTAATAAAATTATTATTATTATTATTATTATTATTTTGCTATACAAAGAGTTATGAAGATCATGGATACTAATCTTCCCTCTGTATCGATGACACTCATGTCACCAAGCACACAAAGTGAAGGTGAAGCTGTGATTGAAACATTAAGCCAGACTGATAGATCAGCACATACCTGTTGCCAGAGAGCATGGACATATGTACAGAACCACAGAGCATGCGTGTAATTGTCAGGTAGATTACTATCACAATGCTCACAAACATCGGAGTTTCTGAGACCCGTCTTGAACGTCCTCTGTCCAGTATAGTATATTCTGTGAAGAGTTTTGAATTGGATTAGTTTCATGTTTGAACTTTTTGTTAGTTTAAAGGTATTTAGACACATTTCTGGCCAAAAGCTTGTGTCTGTTTTTTAACCATCTTAAGATGTACTGTAATCTGTCTGCAAGAAAGTCGTTGTGGAAGTTGAGGAAAGCCTCCACAGCTTTATCCAGATTTTAAAGTTTTTAAACAAATTCTTGCTGGTTTGTTGTTCCATAAGAATCCGGACATTGGCTGAGTCTAATGCTTTCAACCATTTTGGTGGTGGTTGTGTGGGGATCATTGAGAACAGATCATTAACTTTGGTTAAAATGTTCATTTTTACTGTGGCTATCTTACCCATGAGTGACAGAGGCAGGTTGGCCCAGCGGGTTAGATCATCCTGTATACTTTTCAGTAATGGGGTGTAGTTTAGTTGCAGCGGTTCTGATAGTTTCTGGGAGAAATAAATACCTAGATGTTTGATATTGCCTGATTTGACTGGTGTTGAGATTGGTTGCTCGGCATTACTGTTTAGTGACAATAAAACTGATTTGTTCCAGTGAATTGAGTCGTCTGAGATAGAGGAAAATTCACTAATAATTCTTGTTTCACTGGTGGAACGTGAATTAATTTGAAAAAGTAATATGTCATCAGCATAAAGACTCATTTTATGATTATTGTATTATGTAGTAATTCCTTTAATGCTCTCATGCTATGGAGAGAAATAAGTATCAGTCCGATTTATGCGTAACTTTAGGTTTGTGCGTGCGTAATTCTTGATTTGTGCATAACTTTAGGTTTGTGCGTGCGTAATTCTTGATTTGTAATTCATAAAATACATTTTGTGCATGACTACAAAAATGACAAAATATAAAAAAATACAAAGTACAATGTTAAACTAACTAAACGCAAAAATGGTTAAAAAATATGCACAAATCACTTGTTACACACCCACAAAACCCCATTTACACACAAATCTGCGTTTAAATGCTACTGGAATGCTGGGTCATCAGAGTTTTCTGATCAGCCGCTCTGAACTTAGGCGGTGAATAAGATCTGGTGAAACTTGACATTTTCCAACTTTCTTGAACAGATGTGCCGCTAATTAAAATAAAAAAAGTCTAAATAAGGATTTTTTTTTAAAAATTGTCCTTTTAAATATTAAAATATTTTCCAGAATTGAAAAGTTCCTGACCCTAACCCTGAAGTGCAAATCACAAATTCACAAATCCCTTCACACCAAACAATTTCAATATAACAACAACAATTAGAAAAGCAAAACCAATCATAGAAAAAACAAAATGACATTTTACTAATCAAAACAAAAGTTGGGAAACCAGAAATAAATAAACCAAAAGCTTTTCAGAAAAGAAAATTCAGTGAAACATTTCAAAAATCACAACCACAATTAAAAAAGGAAAACTAATGTTTGAAAATAAAATGACATTTTAAAAATCAAAACCAAATCCCAGAAACCAAAACAAAATCCTGAGGAAGCGCTAGATCCAGGTTCTACATGAGAGAGGCAGCGCTGCAGAACTCAGACCCACCTTGAACTGTTTCAGCTGAGCAGGAGAAACCTGTCACAGTGGTGAGTTTTCATTTCTTCTCCCCAAAAGTTCCAGCATCCTGTTACCAGCGTCTCGTTGTGTCTCCAGGTCCTCCTGTGGCAGAGAAAGTGGGAGAGAGCTGTGCCAGAGCACCAAGCTGGACTCCTCCCTGCTGCTCTGGCTGTTTAAAGGCTGTCCTTTGAGGTGGGACTAGTTGACAAGAAGATGCTGGAGGAGACGTTGCCCCATCATCATCACCACACTCTGCTGCATCTCAGCTGCTCGTCCTTTGGTCTCCACAGCTGCACCGCCTCTTCTTCTTGAGCATGTGCCGTGGAGCACCGTCTTCAGGAGGAGAAAGACAGTGGACCGGTCTGAGTTGCGTAAAAAATGGCTTGAATGAAGGTTTGATCATAGAAACGTTTGAAAGAACAGGATGTGAAGAAGAACTAAACAATTCAACATCCTAAGAATAGAAGTTTGCACCAAATCTAAACGTATAGACTGCATCTTACAAACGTAAACACAACATGAGGTTTCTGAAGCAAAGAAAGCAAAATACATAAAAGCAGTGAAGAAGACGACATCAACATTTGTTTTTATTCCTTCTATGTTTGTGTCCTGTCTTCTAACATTTTGTCTCGGTCTAGTCAGGGATCCTCATATGAATTTGTTGACAATATTCCGTCAAAAAATGTGCAAGTAATAAGAGTATGCCATTGTTGCGAGCTCGCCACGCGCACGCCATTGGAAATGTACAACTTTTAATTCCAACTTTTTTGTTGGCTAGCTGTGTGACGCATTTTGGCTTTAAAATAAGAGCGCTCTTTTATTTGTGGTTATGAATAAGTGTATGCATCAACTTAGCAAATCTCTGTGTACTGTTCCTGCTTTTGTGTCATGTTGGTTATTTCTTACATGGCCGATGTTCTTCCCACATCTTTACGTGCAACCAGCATAAATAATGATGGATATTCATGTTGGCCACATGTAATACGTGCAGCAAAGATTCACATTGCTGGTTTGCCCAAAGGTATTTTAAGTGCGTCCAAGGCTGGATTTAGCTTTTTTTTGTTTTTTTTTTAATACCTTTATTTGTTTTGAAAGTGTAGTGGCGGCGTGTGGATGATAAAATGGGTTCTTATTGACTTCCTTTTAGTTCATTGCTGAGGACGATATGAATGTAGGTTAAGGCAGAAAGTTCCAGACCTGGAGCTGAGAATCTTTACCAAGACAAAAAAACAAAACTTTACAAAAACTTTAGCTTTTTTATCTCATAAACTAGTCCTCTTTCTTGTGTTATTCTTACCACAATGAGCCCCAAAATCACAAAGTGTTATTTCTAATCTCCCTGCTTCTTTTTCTTTTTCCAGATCATATTTTTAAACACCAACAGTTTGCAGATCATAGAAAATGTTCCAGATAATTTGGCCACTGAGATCCCTCCAGTTTTCCTGCTGGGGTTCCCAGATGACAGCAGCACAGTCATCAGACTGAACAGGAAGAAAAGGAAACCTCAGCAGGTTGGTTCATCTGTTAAAAAGACAAATGTTTTAACATTTTGATGTCACTTTTACCAACTGAGTGTGCCTTTCTTCCTTTATTTTTGTTAGGTTGCATTGTTCTTTGATATAATAATAAGAAACTTTGAGACAGCTGAGCTGGGAGGTCCCAACAAGTGAGATTCTACCAAATCAAAAAGTATTTGTAAGTAAATATGTCATTGAAATGTCCTTTCTAATGTGTTTACGTGTTTGTTTATGTGCAGCTTGTCCTCCTCTGTGCTTCAAGGGTTTACATGCACAACAGTCAAATCTTTAGGAAAGAGTCAAATCAAGAATCTGATTAAAGTCTGTCGGAGAAAAGGCACAAATAAGGTTCCATTGGTGGAGACTCAGGTGAGATGGAAAGAGTGCTTGTAAACTAGTGCAAGATTAGAACTTGTCTAAAATGAGTTTTTGCTAAGAGTTTTTCATTGTGAACTAAAGAATATTGTGATGTAGTCTTTAAAGAAACTTTTGATTTTAGATCATTTTTATAATAATATTTGGTTTTCCTCAACAGCTGACCTGCATGTCCAACCAAATCAAAGAAGAGTCAGATGCCACCAGCTTCTTCCTTTATCCTCCAGATGTGCTGCTTTACTATGAGTAGGAATATTTTTTATACAAATTATGATCACGATAGATTTGAAATTGAATTTGCAAAAACTTTTAAACTATGACTGTTGTGTTTTCTCTTTGTGATCACAGTTACTCTCTGGTGCCACGGAGCAGCTGCAGGTCTAATTTTCAAGAGCTGGCTGATGCAGACTTCTCCGCCTTTTCTCCAGCTCTGAGATACAGGCGGTCGGCTTTATTTGAAAATGCAAGGAGCTGCTTGGTGAGGATAAAGCAACGCCAGCAGATTTGAATGCAAACATGTTTAATTTACTGGAAATGATTTTTAATTGACTGGACTGCAACAATAATACACAATAATGAAAATGGTTGCCTTAGAAACATGAACACATTTCAGCCAAATATGATACTATCGTTTCTACAGATGTTGTGAGACTATAGAGCTGTTGGATCTCATCACAAGGTTGTATCAAAGATTAATTGGTGCAGAAAGCTTATGAGAGACTTGAGTCTTCAAATCATTTGAATACTCTATTTTTAAGGGAATAACAAGCACAAGTTTGACTGAGGACAATATATCCGTTTTGGGGAACATGTGCTGCACACTCTGTGGCTCCTACATCCAAAGCTCTCATCCATCCTTACTGGAACAACTCAAAAAGTGTCCAGATCTCACTGTTGATCAAACAGCTGCAGTTGAAACCCTTCTGACCAATGGAAATACACCTTGTGGGCATTTAAACTGCATCTTTTTGAAATTCTACAATTCACAAATTGCAGTTTGGTGTCTTTCAGAGACTATAGTGTCGTCAAAAACATCATTTTGTTTGTTTTTTATGAGCAGAGTTCCTTCAACATGGAATGAACAAACTCTAAAAGACCTTGGGATGTTAACTCTGTATTTGCCTTCATCTTTCTATCAAGGCTTTGATCAGGTGAGTTAAGGTGCATTCATGTGTTTAGAAGGGAAGCTCTCATGAAAGGAGGATCAAGTTGGAGCTCATAAACCTCTTTTACTGGCAGAACACAAAGCGTAACTTCCTGAAATACTTTCTGATCGTTTTTGGTGGAGTGAGCAGAGAACAGAGGAGGCAACTGAAGAAAGAGATAAGACAGTCCATCAAAAGTGATTCAGAACAACCTGCAGGTCAGTCTGCTTCTTGTCTAAGTTTTTCTGACGTTTTTTGACAGAATGCACAGCTGGAATAATCACTCAGGTCACAATCAGTGACCCCACCTTCCCCTTTGACTATAACATCAGTCAATTCAACAACTGTCTGTCAGAACTTTTTTTCTAAAGACATTTGCTCTTTCAGTGATGTGTAGTTCTGCACTGTTATAACTATGTGCATCAGTTTAATTGCCGACTTCTGAAACTAAGTCACCTCATAGAGAGTGCTCATTCTCTCCATCAAGTTTGTATTTTAGCGTCCAGAAACTGCAAGAAAGAGGAAATGACCCACCTGGAGCTGATTCATTTATCTGGAATAATGTACACGTTTTGGAGACGGCAGTATTTTTACAAAGCAGTCAAATTACAGGAAAACTCAATGAGCTCGAACAGGTTTCTTATGGAGGTGTAACGATTAATCGACTTAATCGATTAGTAGATTTATGTTCCTATGATCCAACCAGATCAATCTGTCTGAGTCAAGTTGTCAAGTGAGTCGACCTATACTATCATAATATTTCCAAAATGACATAAATCGATCAAATTGATGGTGTAAAATGCCATTTCTGACAACCATGTTGCACGCCATGGGGGCGCAAAGAGCCTTTCCCTTGAACAGCACTAATGGACTCCCTGCACAGGATTCAGGGCGGATAAGAAATGGAAAAGTCCGTAAGACGCTCCTGCGTCTCCCTTACTTACCCTCACGTATTGCTTAGTGTTTGTGACAACCGCAGCCTGCACGCAGGAAAAAAACGGAACATTTTCGCCGAACGGGCTCACAGGGTTCTCTACCACCTAGTCTACGTGCCCCGCACAGACATACCCGTTTTTAACCCGCAGACAGCCCATATCCACCCAAAAGGGGAGTCCTGACTACAGCTTAAGGAAGTGTGTGTTTGGTCCTGCATCAGTCTGGTGACCTGTTCAGGGTTTATCCCGCATTTGCCCAACAAGAGCTGGGATGGCTCCAGCAGCCAGGTGACCCCGAAAGGGAGTCAGCCGGTTCTGAAGATGGATGAAGGATCTTAACAGTGTTGTATTAGTTGCAGTTTGAATATTATAAGTTGCTGTTTAAATATTAGAAAGGATAATCGATTCACAGTTTAGCCTATTTTTAACAAATGAAGATGTTGACTTAATCTTTGTTGCTCTTATATCTGAGATCAATCAAAACACAAAACTGAAAAATACTTGGTCCACATTCATATATCTCATTATA
Organism: Oryzias celebensis; assembly: GCA_014656515.1. NCBI lineage: Eukaryota > Metazoa > Chordata > Actinopteri > Beloniformes > Adrianichthyidae > Oryzias > Oryzias celebensis. Next base: position 27,104 of record BNCR01000116.1, on the reverse strand, counting down.
TTTTTTCTTTGTATCTTGTAGATTACTACAATGGACAGGTAAAGGGAATTTGTTGTTGTTTTTTTTTCTTTTTATAAATCTTTTTAGTAAAAGAACCCTAAAACTGTGCTGACATTTTCCTTTTTGAAGTGCCAAGTTATTGCAGCAAATGGTGAGTGGTTTTAATGCATGTTGACATTTATTCACAGTAATTCATAGTTCTTAGTTGACACTTTTAGGAAAACTAATGTCATGCTTTTTTCAGAGTCAAATACATGTATTGGAGTAAACAGGCAAACTTTTTTTTCAATTAATTTTTAACAAAAGTATCTAACTTTAAAGTGAAACTAAAAAGGTAAAGATATTTATATTTCTTAATTCAAAATGACAGCACAGATCTTCACGTCTACCTTGACAGTGGAAAGATGAGCGGACGCTTCTGTAACTTTTCTGTGGAAGAGTTTGCTTGTGCCTCTATAAGACAGCAAAACATGATAAACTACTGATGTCAAGGGGATTCATGGAATGATTTGACTTTCTAATATTGAACAGGGTTTAATGGGGGTTTTAATTTAATTAATCAATGGGTCTAATGTTCACCTTCGCCCCTTCTTGCCCGCTGTTTCCATCAACTTTCTCTCAAGTCTTGCAGCAAAGGATTTGCAGTGCAGCTCCTACCAGTATATACTGGTAGCAATACAACAAATAATACTTGGACAAATTCAAAGAATCTGACCAATTCCTTTCTAACGTCATAGTATTATCTGTTTTGTAATAATGCTTTGTCCTAATCATGTCTTTTCAAAATAGCTTGCAAATATTGAGTGAAGTACAACCCCAGATGACTCCTTCTAGGCAAGAATCTGTGTACACACAATTCATCAAGATTTACCGGAGCAGAAAGGATCCTGCAGGTGAGCACTAAGAAACGAAATTCTATACATATAACAACAAGGCTAAATTACAATGTTCTGTATGGGAGGAAACCTCCCATACAACAGTTTTTGTTGTACAATGAAAACATAAAAAATGATACCAATAAAAAAACACAGAACTTATTCTCTTATAGAAAATATGTCATAGTTTGATAGTTAAAGGAAATGTAAATATGAAAAATGATAACTGGTTGACACCACCACCCACAATTCTCAGCGGTTTGTTCTATTGCTTTTTCAGCCTTTTTCAGTTTGTTTCTACGTATTTTGTCCCGTTTTGATGTGGTTTTTCGGTGCAGGTGGAAGCCCTGTCACTGCTGTCAGTCACACAGCTTGCAGAGGTAGCGGCCACACCTGGTCAGCTCACATCTGCAGAGCAGGTCACCATGGTGATGACTTATGTCCCTGACCAACAGTTTACCTCCTTCTTTGATCATTTTTCACCTAAAATGTTGGTAAGCAAACATTTTCTGCTGCTTAACTTTTTTTAACCCTTGACATGCAATGTATACAAACCTTGTACAATGTTCATGTTTCTATTCTCCTACAGGGACGTGAAAACCTTCTTCCTTCTACTGTCAGCTCAGCCGTGCTGCAGGTTGTGTTTAATCGGGCAAACCTCTCCAGTCCATCAGTCAGTGATGCAGTTGTGCTGCTGTAGCTTCAAGATCGAATGCGCCCCCTGCTGGTGAACATGGCAGCTGACCATGTGACTCCATACTTTCATATACTGGCAGGAAGAAACTGCAGCATTGAGGAGCAGGGTGAGTGTAAAACAAGAAACATGAGACAATCATTTGCTTTTGCTTCTCTTCCAATAATACCTTCAAAAGTCTTTTTTATCACTTTTATTAAACCAAATATTTTATTTTTCTCAACCTGACATTCTTATCTCTGAGTAATGACACACAGAGAGAAGTTCAAAGTAGTATCATCCAGGCTCTTCAAGGTAAATAAACCACATGAAGAAGAAACAAATCTTTGCATATTGTTCTACAATTTTAATTGCTAAAAAGTAAAAATGATCCAAACTTTACGTTTTGTTCGACTGTAAATGGATTTCATGTAGGTCCATCACCTCTTCGTTGCTATGGTGACAACTACAGCTTCAGGTTCTACCGTTTCCTGAGGAGATCATTCATGGGATTCCAGTTCCCCAACCTGAACACCTTCTTGTCCCTCATGCCTCAAGACAGAAAGCAACAGGTGTGTGGACATGAAAGCTTTCTGGAGGAAACTCTGAAATAATTATACAGAAACACAAAATCAAGTAACATCTCTTTTGTTTGTGTCTCCCCTGTAGCAACCCAGAACTGAGCTCCACAGCCTGGTTTGCAGAGTACATCGGTTCTTTCATGTCTGTCCTCACTGTGGCGGATCTTCAGTCATTTGGATCTACAGAGGTATTTTATCTCATTAACAGATTCTTGTAATCCTGTACTTCTTTTATTTACTGTGAGGGAAATTCTGAACAAAACAGATAGTTTTTTGCTCTACAGAACTGACTGTATCTTCTCTTTTCAGGTTCTGCTAGTTTTCACAGTGAATACTCAGAATATTGCACTCCTCAATCAGCCCAACGTGGATCTGACATTGATCAGCTACTACACTCAGTTAGTTTATGAGCAAGTCAGCAACTTGAATCCACTCCTGTAAGTGTAAAGCATTGAAATATGTTGTTAGTTTACCAGCTACAAATCCTCCAGACATAATTAGAAACACTCACTGTACAAACTGCATGTGACCCTAAACCCTACAAACTGTTTTTGCTTTTTAGTCTTCCTTCAGTGAGTCAGTGCTGCGCTCCTGGTCCTGTGTTCACCCAATTGAATGCATCAGTCAGTATGAAACACTGAGACACTGCTGAGCTCAGGAGAAATGAAGGTACATGCTTAACAGATTTCAGGTGAAATTCAAAAAGGATCTATTTTCTGTAATGTCATCTGTGTTCTTCTCCCCTCTTTTTTACATTCAATCAGATCAACAGCGCATCATCACTCTCACAGCTGGGCTCTCTTATCATTGGTTTACCCTCTAACACGTTCAGCAGCATCATCAGCTCAGAGCTCATCTCTGCATCCAAAATCCCTGCATTTGTAGCAAACATGATGTCTGCTAGTCAGATTCTTCAGCAGAGTTTTGTTTACCAGGTATGTCATCTATATTACGTCTGCAAGACTTCAGTGACAAATTATGTGCAAAGGAAAAAAAACATCTTTGGAAATATAGTTTATAGAAATTGCAATTGCATTCTGAGCCTTTTTTATTTTCCAATATGTCATTGTTCCATTGGTACTTGGGCGTTCAAATTCCAGACTCTGCAGGCATTCCACTTTGGACAAAGGGATTCAAAGTGGATCTTGACATGAGGCCCTAAGACAACTTCATAAGGGCTCTCACTGGTTACACCTTTGCCTTTTGGTTCCACGTTGATGGAACTTATGAAGAACCAGCACAGGGCTGTTCAGCAGAACCCAAAAGTGTGACAGGATTGATGATTTGGTGCTAGTTAACTAAAACTTTAGACTTGACATGTGGAAAGGAAGACAGCAAAAACAAAAAAGGCTGTATAGAAAAAAAAGAAATCCATCAGAGAGAAAGCAGAAATGTTAGGAGAGACCAAATCAGCCGTTTTATACATTCCAAAAAAAAGAAGAGGATACTGTAAGCTTGGAAACTTTAATAAGCATTGAAGTCCATAGAAAGCAACAGTGGTGGATGTTCTCCGAATCCTCAGCATAGTGAAGAAAAAGCCCTTCACAACATCCATTCAAGTGAGGTGCTGTCTCCAGGAATTAGATGTATCAGCATCTAAGTCTACCATAAGGAGAAGAGACTTCATGAGAGTAAAGATTCACCATAAGGTGCAAACCATTGATCAGCCTCAAAAATGAAATGGTCAGAATGGATTTAACCAAAAAAAAGAAACCACCTTCAAAAGCCAGCCCAGTTCTGGAACAACATTCTTTGGACAAATGAGACTAAGATCAACCTGTACCAGAATGTTAGGAAGAAGAAAGTTTGGAGAAGAATTGGACCAGCTCATGCTCCAAAGCACACACTTCAGTAAAACATGGTGGAGGCAGTGTCATGGTACAGACATGGATTCCAAGGATAATTAATGGCAATGAGTCACTTGTGTTTATTGATGCTGCGACAAAAGACATAATCAGCCAGAATTCCCAAGTGTAGAGGGATATACTGCCTGCTCCGATTCCCCCGATACAGCAAAGAAGTTTGGATGATCCTTCACAGTAGAGAAGCAAAATGACCCAAAACATTCTGCAATCAACCCAAGTTTATTTTAAAGCAAACAGGTGAAATGTTCTGCAATGTCTGAATCAATCACCAGATCTCGGCCTAATTTAGAATGTATTTCACTTGCTGAAGACAAAGCTTAATGCAGAAAGTCCCACACATGAGCAATAACTGAAGACGGCTTCAATACAGGCGTGGGAAAGTATCACAAAGCTTCATTCAGATGCTTTGTAACATCTCTGACTTTTTCATCTTCCTTCCTTTGAACCATTTTTAACAGATTGTATCATCGGACACTAACAGTTTGAAAATCTTAGACAACGTTCCAGATCAATTGGCTGCTCAAGTCCCTGGAGTTTACCTGCAGCAGTTTACAGGTGACGCCGACACCATTGCCAAACTCAACAAGAAAAGGTGGAAACGGCAGCAGGTGGAGTTTCTTCTGGATGACTGAGTCTGCTCTATTGATCTGTTCATTCATCATTTGTTCATTTCTTTTATCAGGTTGAGTTGTTCGCTGATGTTATAGCAGCAGACTCGGCTACGACCATGTTAGGAAGTCCAGACAGGTGAGCAGTTGGGAACAGATTGGACTGAACAAGGCATAAGAGAAAATTGGAATTTGTGTTTTCATGTGCGAGCAGCTTGTCTTCATCTGTGCTGCAAGGGTTCACATGCACAGGAGTAAGTCGGTTCACAAAGAAGCCGGTGACTAAGCTGGTAAAAGCCTGCCGGAGAAAAGGATCTAACAAGGTCCCACTACTGGAGACACAGGTAAAGGCAGAACATTGTCTGTATCTCACCATAGAGGTTTATATGAACAATGTTTGTCCACTTTTTTACTCAGCTCTTTTCAGGAAAACTATTATTGTTTGGGTTCAAGCTTAAAAGCAGAGGTGTTCAAAGTGTTGTTTGGAAGGGCAGATTTGATGTGTGAATGTGTTAGATGTTACTGTTGATGTGTTTTTACGCACAAGAATGAAACTTCTGAGTTAACACTTTGTAAATGTAAACATTTCAGACAATAAAAATGAGGGAAAGGAAGAAATGTAGGAAGACATTTTCTCTCTGGCTTTTTTTGTTCAAAAGCTGCATATTGTCGTGTATAATTTAACTCGTAAAACATTGTTGTTAATTGTGATTATGCACAACCCAAAAGTGTGTTAATCTAGTTTACTACAGCTGATCAATGCCATAAACTCGTGCTCTGCTCTTCTTCACCCTAATCCAATCTGCTCCACTGTCGACTCAGTTCTGTTAGCTCATATTTACTGTATTTATACTGTATATAAATATGTGGCAGCATCAAGCACGTTCATAAATCATTTGGTAAACTAAATTCACTGCACCACACTCTCCCACTACTACATTACTGTGGCCCAGTGCTGCTGCCATCATGTGGTGAAATACAAAACAACTTGTTTGACTGCAGCAGCTGTTGAATTCACAGTTGAAAATACATGGACCAGATGGAAAACTATTCATCCGTACTATTTCCAATGATTATTAGGGAATTCCTTTTTGAGCTTTGAAGTAGATTATCATGTTAATTCCACACTAAAAACAACCCCAGAGTGGTATTTTGATCCATTCAAGCATTTCTGAGCGTTCCTCTAAAAACCTGCATTCCCAATCCACCAAAACCAGTGGGTCTTACATTGTGACATAGATAAGTGAGAACAGCCTTTCTAGGAAGAGTCTGCGCTGCCAGCACCACCCCCAGGCTAATACACACACCTACTTTCTCCACGGAACTAGCGGTGATGGACAAAACGCTTTCATTTTATAAGCACAACATGCGCATCCATCTATGCAAAGGTTTTTTTGTTGTTTGTTTTGGTGGGTGAAACGCAGGCACACTGCTGAGGTCGGCTCTAGGTTGATGTCATGAAATGGGAGCACCCCCCAAAATAGTACAAATTCATGTTTTGTCTTTTTGATCAACAGTTGACCTGCAGTTGAGTCAGATGTCTCCACCTTTACACTTTACCCTCCAGATGTGCTGCTATATTATGAGTAAGAATAAGCAAGAATCAGCCCTTCTTTCTTTCTTTCTTTCTTTCTTTCTTTCTTTCTTTCTTTCTTTCTTTCTTTCTTTCTTTCTTTCTTTCTTTCTTTTTAATGCAAAAGTAAAACCTTGGCTTTAATTTAGAGACATAACTAGTATTATTTCTTTGGCTTCTAGTTACTCTGGTGCCACAGAGCATTCTGTGTTCCTGAATAAATAATTTTTTCTATTTAAAAGAAAAGAAAAAGGAAAGATAAAATTGCCGATTGTGAGATTCGAACTGGCGTCCTGCGCGTGAAAGCTCTGCACTTCCCGCCGTCGCCAAAAGGGCATGACATTCTAATTGATAAAAACTCTCTATTTGAATATTCATCATTGTCAATTACATGGCAACTCTGAGGATAGTGTTTTTTTTTAAACCTTTATTTGTTCTGAAAGTGTAGTGAGGGCGTGTGGATCACAAAAATTGTTTTTTTATTTTGCATTCTGTGTTCCTGAATAAATTAAATAGTTTTTCCATTTAAAAGAAAAGAAAAAGGAAAGATAAAATTGCCGATTGTGAGATTCGAACTGGCGTCCTGCGTGTGAAAGCTCTGCACTTCCCGCCGTCGCCAAAAGGGCATGACATTCTAATTGATAAAAACTCTCTATTTGAATATTCATCATTGTCAATTACATGGCAACTCTGAGGATAGTGTTTTTTTTTAAACCTTTATTTGTTCTGAAAGTGAAGTGGGGGCTTGTGGATCCCAAAAGTTGTTTTTTTATTTTACATTCTGTGTTTCTGAATAAATTAAATAGTTTTTCTATTTAAAAGAAAAGAAAAAGGAAAGATAAAATTGCCGATTGTGAGATTCGAACTGGCGTCCTGCGCGTGAAAGCTCTGCACTTCCCGCCGTCGCCAAAAGGGCATGACATTCTAATTGATAAAAACTCTCTATTTGAATATTCATCATTGTCAATTACATGGCAACTCTGAGGATAGTGTTTTTTTTTAAACCTTTATTTGTTCTGAAAGTGTAGTGGGGGCTTGTGGATCCCAAAAGTTGTTTTTTTATTTTACAATCTGTGTTCCTGAATAAATTAAATAGTTTTTCCATTTAAAAGAAAAGAAAAAGGAAAGATAGAATTGCCGATTGTGAGATTCGAACTGGCGTATTGCGCGTGAAAGCTCTGCACTTCCCGCCGTCGCCAAAAGGGCATGATATTCTAATTGATAAAAACTCTCTATTTGAATATTCATCATTGTCAATTACATGGCAACTCTGAGGATAGTGTTTTTTTTTAAACCTTTATTTGTTCTGAAAGTGTAGTGAGGGCGTGTGGATCACAAAGTTGTTTTTTTTATTTTGCATTCTGTGTTCCTGAGTAAATTGAATCGTTTTTCTTCATTTGAAATTTAAAAAAAAAAAAAAAAGAAAGAAAAAATTGCAGACTCTGAGATTCGAACTGGCGTCTTGCGCGTGAAAGCTCTGCACTTCCTGCCGTCGCCAAAAGGGCATGACATTCTAATTGATAAAAACTCTCTATTTGAATATTCATCATTGTCAATTACATGGCAACTCTGAGGATAGTGTTTTTTTTTAACCTTTATTTGTTCTGAAAGTGTAGTGAGGGCATGTGGATCACAAAAATTGTTTTTTTATTTTGCATTCTGTGTTCCTGAATAAATTAAATCGTTTTTCTTTATTTGAAATAGAACAAAAAAAAAGGAAAGAAAAAATTGCCGACTCTGAGTTTCGAACTCAAGAGAGTGTTGCACTTATTTATAATATGTAAATATATAACTCATAATCCAGTCTTGGACAATATTGTTTACTATTTTGCCCAGCAGATGGTGTAACCCTGAGCATAATTACTGACAAATTAACTCACAAGTTGTCCGTTTCTGGCTAGGGCAGCAAGAATAAATCTTCTCAGATGTCTTCTTCTACTCCTCGCCTGCCTGTGCCTCATTTTGGCCCGTTTTTGGTTAGATCTTACTAGAAATATTTGAATTATTGCTAGCAGGAACATGGAAAAATTGAAATTTGAAGGCATTTTCAGTAAGCTACAGAAAAAAAAATGCTTACTCGCAGGAGCCTGTAAATGGTTCTGTGGCGCGAAAATAAAAAAAAAAAACATTGTGTTGGAATAGTGATTTGACTGTTTTTTATGAACAGAAACATTTAATATCGCCACAAACATGTTTGTAATTATATATTTTCCATCATTAAAACAAAAGTAGATTCATAAATGGCCCTTGTAAACTATTAATTTTTATTATTTTCTTCGGACGTCACCATCGGCGTTTAAAAGAAAAAAGGAGTTCGCCTCCAGACCAGGTGGTGGCGGTAATGCAACCATTTTGCTGTTTGTCAACCGCAATATAAACAACACCCGAAGAAGAACGGCGACCAAAAAGTAGTGAGCATGGTGTCCGAATTGCTTTTAAATCCAGGGCACTACATAGTCCAGCACGATATAGTGAAATACTATATAGTTTTTTGGTAGTTAGGGGTTAGGGTATGAATTCGGACACAGCCTCAGTCCGATGTGAATTTAATTCTTCTTCTGTGGTTTTGTCAAGCTCTTCTTCTGTTGTTTTGTCAAGCTCTTCTTCTTTGGTTTTTGAGGCAGTTTACTTTCCATGTGTTCGAGGCAACAAGCTAGAGAAATAAAGTGCCAAGAACCTTCCCTGACCTTTTTGCTGTTCCAGTTGCTGTATGTTGATTGAGTAATTGGCCAAACGTAAGTTCCTGTTTAACTATGAGAAAATGTGTTGCAGTGTTAACTTTGGGATGTTAGCCTCCTAGCAGGGTCCCAGCGCTCATTAGCGGAACCTGCATTACCAAATGAATGTCTTAGTTAATGTTTCTTTGATGTTTGAGAAGGATTTTTAATTTGCTGTTAAATGTAATGGCGTGTCATACGGTACAACGGGACGCACATCGTTCATCGGTGCAATGTTTTTTGTGGTCGCTAGGTGTCACTATTGTGCCACATCTGTTAAGAAGTCATTTTCAGTGTCAGGAGAAGTTTATGCCAGTGATGACACATTTAGTCAGTTTTCTTTATTTTTGTGCTTTATTTCCCTTCCAAAGTCATTCAAGTTCTGCTGAAAAGAGACTGTTTGTTTGTTGTTCACAGAACATCTTTGAATCAGATTCAGCAACGGAATAAAACGGAATTCAACTGAAGTCCCCTCAAACAAAGAGGAGTTGCTATTTTGATGAATAAAAATATGACATTTACTCAAATAAGGACATAATTGTTGATCCAGAAGGCAGATTTGTAATTATTAACATATCGGTTCAGAATAAAGACTTCTGTATAGCCAGTATCTATGGTCCCAATGCTGATGAATCCTCCTTCTTTCACAGATTCTTCACCTCACTCTCGGTTCACTCTGACTCCACAAAAATGATAGGAGGAGACCTCAACTTGGTCCTTGATCCTGAACTTGACAGACTCAGCACAGCAGGACACCAGCGCACATGGCGGTCTGCAAGTATTTTGAAGCAGTACATGGATGAGTTAGGTCTCTGTGATGCTTGGCGCTCATGTCATCCGAGTGCTAAAACGGTTCACTTTCTTTTCTCCAGTTCACTACTCACAGTCTCGCTTAGACTACTTATTAGTCAGTAATTCTCTTTTAAAAGATATCAAGGATCCCAACATTCATCATTAGTGATCATGCACCAGTTTCTGTAAATATTTCTAGAGAAATACCCAAACCTTCAGGCTTAACCTGGAGGTTTAACACTTCTCTGTTAAAAGATCAAGAGTTCATTCAGTTCTTTAAAAAAGAGTGGGCAACCTTCTTAGAATTTAATGATACTCTGGATATTTCACTATGTGTTCTTTGGGAAACAGCAAAAGCAGTGATGAGAAGAAACATTATTTCTTATTCAACAAATAAAAAAACACAAAGAGAAAGCAAATTTATTAGAAATAGAAAATAAAATCAAAGATTTAGAGGCTGCTTATGCTGCTTCTGCACAAGAACACATTCTGGGAGATCTGAAAAATTTAAAGCTTCAGTTAAATGACATCATCAACAAGCAAACACAATTCCAAATACAAAAACTTCAACTCGAAAATGTCCATGATCAAACTGGATTCATTAAAGGTAGACACTCAAGTGATAATGTCCGCAGACTTGTTAACATAATAGATTTTGCCACTATTTGTTAATATAAATAAAGTTTCGTTTAAATTACAAAAGGGGCCTTTACTAACATACATTTTGTGTTCCGTATGATTTATAACCCCCGATTGTAAGAGTAAAATCTGTCTAATACACGAGGCTCTCAGCTCATATCTGTTTGCTCAGCTGTTGGACAGAACAAGTAAAAAAAAAAAAAAAAAAAAGATTAAAAACAGTTTCTGAGTATTTCTGTATTCATATCACGTTGGATCAGGAGCAAAAGAAGCGGACGGTTTGAAAAAGCTCAGGTTTATGACGCAGCAACTGCTAAGAGTGGGCCACAAGTTTGCTTGGGATTGTGAGGGGCTGTACGCTAGCAGGAGAAAATGTAAACAAAAGAATTCTGGGATATCAACGTAGGGTTACTTCTGCGCTAACAGTCCCGCCCACAACTCACAGGAAGATTTTGAATGAACTACTGCCGCTCTGCAGAAACTATTTCCTAGAAAACAACACAGGGTTTTTGGGGGGGCTAAAAATGGTGTAATCATAACTACAAATCCACTGGGAATGATTTGAAAATAGATCAAAAGATGATCTGAGTGGGACATTATTATCATTATCAATTAATTAATGAATTATTGTATATTAAATAATTTGCTGAAGAAAGTTGATTAAGATTGGATTGATTGGCTTTTATTACAGTGTTGCTATAGTTTTTCTTTTGAGGCTTTCTGAAGGGAAAGTAAAAACTTAGTCAAAGGTATTCTCTTTTTAAAAACAGCTGCATCAAATCAATTTGGGTTCATTATGACGTTTTTCATAATCACTTTATCTTTTTCTTTATCTGTTTTTACATTTCCAAACTCAGCACAGAGATAGCATGAGGTTAAACAATAAAAGTCATTTATTGAAATATATAAAAAATAATGCATCTTTCAGGACAGCAAACACCATATAGAGAAAACGAACAATTTAGCATTAAAGAAGCAATGCTAAACCTTTGTGCATCTTCGATTTGCGCAGGTAATCCGAGCCATGCAGTGAGGGCACTCACGGGTTGTTGACCCGGACATGTTCTCTAAAAACGCCACATTTTCAAAAGAAAAGTCACAGCACAAAAGAAAATCCCACACTAAAATGTAAACATATCAAACTAAAATGTAGTTTAAAATCCACGTTTTGGAATAATACTTTCCAACTCATTAGAGAAAATGCATATATTGGAATATATGAATAAGTGATGCATTTGGCTTTAAAAAAAACACCGCCTGCATATGAAACGATTTGTTGTAAAAATGCTGTGTTCAAATTCATTTATGGCTGCTGTTATTTGGGCGTATTTACGTGCGAAACGCAAAAAGCCCAAAAGGAAATTCATGTTAGAAACACGTGCAGCTAAGATGCACACTGCTGCATTGCCCGAGGGTGAATGTTGTTGGTGGTACGTACGCATTCACTAACCTAATGTAAGCCGTGCGGCCAAGAAAAAAGTTCAGCCCTGCCCACACATATTTTGAAAAATACGTGTGAATAGTCACTTTCTAAAATTAAAATTAAACCACACATACATGCACTTTCAGTAAAAATGTGCAGATGGCACCATCTACTTTTCTGCAAAACTACAAAAAGGGTAGTTTACATCGACGAAAATAAGTTAAAGAGAGTTAGCGTTAGCTCGCATTAAAAGCTGGCGTTTTCCTTTCCTTAAAAGCAAGTAACTTATCCAAAAACTGCATATTCAACTTTTTGTTAAACTAGTTATTATTTTGATAAAAACTATTTAGTAAAACAAAAATCAATACAAATAAATTGAACTTCACTTACCGTGTTTTATTAAACGCGTAGCTCTGACCCAGTTTAAAGGAGCCGATGACGTCTGACCATGAGATCTAATCCAAGCAGAGAAGGAGACTGCAAAGCGTGTGTATAGACGCCGTTTTAACCATAGCTGCAGAATGCGTATTATATGCACGCAAAAACCGTGTTTGCCGTATATTATACTCGGTATTTCAGAGTGCAATGTCATGGAATACAGACGCATTTGACCGAGACTGGGTTGCTAACTAAGACCTGGGGTGACTGGAACATCTTGCCGGGTGGTCTGCAGAGAGGTTCAGGATGCATCTTCCCTGTACACTGCATCGTCCATCTACAGGGTTTGCAGGGCTGGCTGTCGATGAATGTTTCATGCCAAAGTCTTCTGTATAAACGGGACATAATAAATACATGCTCAATCTTAATAACATTGTAAAAAAAAAACAAACCTGTTTTTTTCTTTTAAAACATAGCTACATTATTTAGTTAACTGTTAACAGTAGTCATGGTCTTGTAGTACCTCCTCCAGGGCAGACAGCTCTGAAGATAGTTGATCCCACAGAGAACACCGTTGATGACCTCCAAACCAGCCTCCCCCTCATCAGCATCTTCCTCTGGCTCATCCTCTGGGGCCACAGTGTGACCAGTACAGAGGCAGATGTTGTGAAGGATGGCACAGGTGGCAACAACTTTTAAAATATAAATGAGGTCAAATGTATTCCGAAGAAATGAGAAAAATCACAGTGTTAACTTACTTGAGGTATGAAGGTGTGCTGCACCTCTAACACTTGCAGGAAGATGACTCTGAATATTGTCTTTATTCCAAGAGATCAAACAGCAGATTCCTGTAATGACTTACACTAATATTTTTCTTGTTTTTCCAGTTTAATAAAATTATTATTATTATTATTATTATTATTTTGCTATACAAAGAGTTATGAAGATCATGGATACTAATCTTCCCTCTGTATCGATGACACTCATGTCACCAAGCACACAAAGTGAAGGTGAAGCTGTGATTGAAACATTAAGCCAGACTGATAGATCAGCACATACCTGTTGCCAGAGAGCATGGACATATGTACAGAACCACAGAGCATGCGTGTAATTGTCAGGTAGATTACTATCACAATGCTCACAAACATCGGAGTTTCTGAGACCCGTCTTGAACGTCCTCTGTCCAGTATAGTATATTCTGTGAAGAGTTTTGAATTGGATTAGTTTCATGTTTGAACTTTTTGTTAGTTTAAAGGTATTTAGACACATTTCTGGCCAAAAGCTTGTGTCTGTTTTTTAACCATCTTAAGATGTACTGTAATCTGTCTGCAAGAAAGTCGTTGTGGAAGTTGAGGAAAGCCTCCACAGCTTTATCCAGATTTTAAAGTTTTTAAACAAATTCTTGCTGGTTTGTTGTTCCATAAGAATCCGGACATTGGCTGAGTCTAATGCTTTCAACCATTTTGGTGGTGGTTGTGTGGGGATCATTGAGAACAGATCATTAACTTTGGTTAAAATGTTCATTTTTACTGTGGCTATCTTACCCATGAGTGACAGAGGCAGGTTGGCCCAGCGGGTTAGATCATCCTGTATACTTTTCAGTAATGGGGTGTAGTTTAGTTGCAGCGGTTCTGATAGTTTCTGGGAGAAATAAATACCTAGATGTTTGATATTGCCTGATTTGACTGGTGTTGAGATTGGTTGCTCGGCATTACTGTTTAGTGACAATAAAACTGATTTGTTCCAGTGAATTGAGTCGTCTGAGATAGAGGAAAATTCACTAATAATTCTTGTTTCACTGGTGGAACGTGAATTAATTTGAAAAAGTAATATGTCATCAGCATAAAGACTCATTTTATGATTATTGTATTATGTAGTAATTCCTTTAATGCTCTCATGCTATGGAGAGAAATAAGTATCAGTCCGATTTATGCGTAACTTTAGGTTTGTGCGTGCGTAATTCTTGATTTGTGCATAACTTTAGGTTTGTGCGTGCGTAATTCTTGATTTGTAATTCATAAAATACATTTTGTGCATGACTACAAAAATGACAAAATATAAAAAAATACAAAGTACAATGTTAAACTAACTAAACGCAAAAATGGTTAAAAAATATGCACAAATCACTTGTTACACACCCACAAAACCCCATTTACACACAAATCTGCGTTTAAATGCTACTGGAATGCTGGGTCATCAGAGTTTTCTGATCAGCCGCTCTGAACTTAGGCGGTGAATAAGATCTGGTGAAACTTGACATTTTCCAACTTTCTTGAACAGATGTGCCGCTAATTAAAATAAAAAAAGTCTAAATAAGGATTTTTTTTTAAAAATTGTCCTTTTAAATATTAAAATATTTTCCAGAATTGAAAAGTTCCTGACCCTAACCCTGAAGTGCAAATCACAAATTCACAAATCCCTTCACACCAAACAATTTCAATATAACAACAACAATTAGAAAAGCAAAACCAATCATAGAAAAAACAAAATGACATTTTACTAATCAAAACAAAAGTTGGGAAACCAGAAATAAATAAACCAAAAGCTTTTCAGAAAAGAAAATTCAGTGAAACATTTCAAAAATCACAACCACAATTAAAAAAGGAAAACTAATGTTTGAAAATAAAATGACATTTTAAAAATCAAAACCAAATCCCAGAAACCAAAACAAAATCCTGAGGAAGCGCTAGATCCAGGTTCTACATGAGAGAGGCAGCGCTGCAGAACTCAGACCCACCTTGAACTGTTTCAGCTGAGCAGGAGAAACCTGTCACAGTGGTGAGTTTTCATTTCTTCTCCCCAAAAGTTCCAGCATCCTGTTACCAGCGTCTCGTTGTGTCTCCAGGTCCTCCTGTGGCAGAGAAAGTGGGAGAGAGCTGTGCCAGAGCACCAAGCTGGACTCCTCCCTGCTGCTCTGGCTGTTTAAAGGCTGTCCTTTGAGGTGGGACTAGTTGACAAGAAGATGCTGGAGGAGACGTTGCCCCATCATCATCACCACACTCTGCTGCATCTCAGCTGCTCGTCCTTTGGTCTCCACAGCTGCACCGCCTCTTCTTCTTGAGCATGTGCCGTGGAGCACCGTCTTCAGGAGGAGAAAGACAGTGGACCGGTCTGAGTTGCGTAAAAAATGGCTTGAATGAAGGTTTGATCATAGAAACGTTTGAAAGAACAGGATGTGAAGAAGAACTAAACAATTCAACATCCTAAGAATAGAAGTTTGCACCAAATCTAAACGTATAGACTGCATCTTACAAACGTAAACACAACATGAGGTTTCTGAAGCAAAGAAAGCAAAATACATAAAAGCAGTGAAGAAGACGACATCAACATTTGTTTTTATTCCTTCTATGTTTGTGTCCTGTCTTCTAACATTTTGTCTCGGTCTAGTCAGGGATCCTCATATGAATTTGTTGACAATATTCCGTCAAAAAATGTGCAAGTAATAAGAGTATGCCATTGTTGCGAGCTCGCCACGCGCACGCCATTGGAAATGTACAACTTTTAATTCCAACTTTTTTGTTGGCTAGCTGTGTGACGCATTTTGGCTTTAAAATAAGAGCGCTCTTTTATTTGTGGTTATGAATAAGTGTATGCATCAACTTAGCAAATCTCTGTGTACTGTTCCTGCTTTTGTGTCATGTTGGTTATTTCTTACATGGCCGATGTTCTTCCCACATCTTTACGTGCAACCAGCATAAATAATGATGGATATTCATGTTGGCCACATGTAATACGTGCAGCAAAGATTCACATTGCTGGTTTGCCCAAAGGTATTTTAAGTGCGTCCAAGGCTGGATTTAGCTTTTTTTTTGTTTTTTTTTAATACCTTTATTTGTTTTGAAAGTGTAGTGGCGGCGTGTGGATGATAAAATGGGTTCTTATTGACTTCCTTTTAGTTCATTGCTGAGGACGATATGAATGTAGGTTAAGGCAGAAAGTTCCAGACCTGGAGCTGAGAATCTTTACCAAGACAAAAAAACAAAACTTTACAAAAACTTTAGCTTTTTTATCTCATAAACTAGTCCTCTTTCTTGTGTTATTCTTACCACAATGAGCCCCAAAATCACAAAGTGTTATTTCTAATCTCCCTGCTTCTTTTTCTTTTTCCAGATCATATTTTTAAACACCAACAGTTTGCAGATCATAGAAAATGTTCCAGATAATTTGGCCACTGAGATCCCTCCAGTTTTCCTGCTGGGGTTCCCAGATGACAGCAGCACAGTCATCAGACTGAACAGGAAGAAAAGGAAACCTCAGCAGGTTGGTTCATCTGTTAAAAAGACAAATGTTTTAACATTTTGATGTCACTTTTACCAACTGAGTGTGCCTTTCTTCCTTTATTTTTGTTAGGTTGCATTGTTCTTTGATATAATAATAAGAAACTTTGAGACAGCTGAGCTGGGAGGTCCCAACAAGTGAGATTCTACCAAATCAAAAAGTATTTGTAAGTAAATATGTCATTGAAATGTCCTTTCTAATGTGTTTACATGTTTGTTTATGTGCAGCTTGTCCTCCTCTGTGCTTCAAGGGTTTACATGCACAACAGTCAGATCTTTAGGAAAGAGTCAAATCAAGAATCTGATTAAAGTCTGTCGGAGAAAAGGCACAAATAAGGTTCCATTGGTGGAGACTCAGGTGAGATGGAAAGAGTGCTTGTAAACTAGTGCAAGAATAGAACTTGTCTAAAATGAGTTTTTGCTAAGAGTTTTTCATTGTGAACTAAAGAATATTGTGATGTAGTCTTTAAAGAAACTTTTGATTTTAGATCATTTTTATAATAATATTTGGTTTTCCTCAACAGCTGACCTGCATGTCCAACCAAATCAAAGAAGAGTCAGATGCCACCAGCTTCTTCCTTTATCCTCCAGATGTGCTGCTTTACTATGAGTAGGAATATTTTTTATACAAATTATGATCACGATAGATTTGAAATTGAATTTGCAAAAACTTTTAAACTATGACTGTTGTGTTTTCTCTTTGTGATCACAGTTACTCTCTGGTGCCACGGAGCAGCTGCAGGTCTAATTTTCAAGAGCTGGCTGATGCAGACTTCTCCGCCTTTTCTCCAGCTCTGAGATACAGGCGGTCGGCTTTATTTGAAAATGCAAGGAGCTGCTTGGTGAGGATAAAGCAACGCCAGCAGATTTGAATGCAAACATGTTTAATTTACTGGAAATGATTTTTAATTGACTGGACTGCAACAATAATACACAATAATGAAAATGGTTGCCTTAGAAACATGAACACATTTCAGCCAAATATGATACTATCGTTTCTACAGATGTTGTGAGACTATAGAGCTGTTGGATCTCATCACAAGGTTGTATCAAAGATTAATTGGTGCAGAAAGCTTATGAGAGACTTGAGTCTTCAAATCATTTGAATACTCTATTTTTAAGGGAATAACAAGCACAAGTTTGACTGAGGACAATATATCCGTTTTGGGGAACATGTGCTGCACACTCTGTGGCTCCTACATCCAAAGCTCTCATCCATCCTTACTGGAACAACTCAAAAAGTGTCCAGATCTCACTGTTGATCAAACAGCTGCAGTTGAAACCCTTCTGACCAATGGAAATACACCTTGTGGGCATTTAAACTGCATCTTTTTGAAATTCTACAATTCACAAATAGCAGTTTGGTGTCTTTCAGAGACTATAGTGTCGTCAAAAACATCATTTTGTTTGTTTTTTATGAGCAGAGTTCCTTCAACATGGAATGAACAAACTCTAAAAGACCTTGGGATGTTAACTCTGTATTTGCCTTCATCTTTCTATCAACGCTTTGATCAGGTGAGTTAAGGTGCATTCATGTGTTTAGAAGGGAAGCTCTCATGAAAGGAGGATCAAGTTGGAGCTCATAAACCTCTTTTACTGGCAGAACACAAAGCGTAACTTCCTGAAATACTTTCTGATCGTTTTTGGTGGAGTGAGCAGAGAACAGAGGAGGCAACTGAAGAAAGAGATAAGACAGTCCATCAAAAGTGATTCAGAACAACCTGCAGGTCAGTCTGCTTCTTGTCTAAGTTTTTCTGACGTTTTTTGACAGAATGCACAGCTGGAATAATCACTCAGGTCACAATCAGTGACCCCACCTTCCCCTTTGACTATAACATCAGTCAATTCAACAACTGTCTGTCAGAACTTTTTTTCTAAAGACATTTGCTCTTTCAGTGATGTGTAGTTCTGCACTGTTAGAACTATGTGCATCAGTTTAATTGCTGACTTCTGAAACTAAGTCACCTCATAGAGAGTGCTCATTCTCTCCATCAAGTTTGTATTTTAGCGTCCAGAAACTGCAAGAAAGAGGAAATGACCCACCTGGAGCTGATTCATTTATCTGGAATAATGTACACGTTTTGGAGACGGCAGTATTTTTACAAAGCAGTCAAATTACAGGAAAACTCAATGAGCTCGAACAGGTTTCTTATGGAGGTGTAACGATTAATCGACTTAATCGATTAGTAGATTTATGTTCCTATGATCCAACCAGATCAATCTGTCTGAGTCAAGTTGTCAAGTGAGTTGACCTATACTATAATAATATTTCCAAAATGACATAAATCGATCAAATTGATATTGTAAAATGCCATTTCTGACAACCATGTTGCACGCCATGGGGGCGCAAAGAGCCTTTCCCTTGAACAGCACTAATGGACTCCCTGGACAAGATTCAGGGCGGATAAGAAATGGAAAAGTCCGTAAGACGTTCCTGCATCTCCCTTACTTACCCTCACGTATTGCTTAGTGTTTGTGACAACCGCAGCCTGCACGCAGGAAAAAAACGGAACATTTTCGCCGAACAGGCTCACAGGGTTCTCTACCACCTAGTCTACGTGCCCCGCACAGACATACCCGTTTTTAACCCGCAGACAGCCCATATCCACCCAAAAGGGGAGTCCTGACTACAGCTTAAGGAAGTGTGTGTTTGGTCCTGCATCAGTCTGGTGACCTGTTCAGGGTTTATCCCGCATTTGCCCAACAAGAGCTGGGATGGCTCCAGCAGCCAGGTGACCCCGAAAGGGAGTCAGCCGGTTCTGAAGATGGATGAAGGATCTTAACAGTGTTGTATTAGTTGCAGTTTGAATATTATAAGTTGCTGTTTAAATATTAGAAAGGATAATCGATTCACAGTTTAGCCTATTTTTAACAAATGAAGATGTTGACTTAATCTTTGTTGCTCTTATATCTGAGATCAATCAAAACACAAAACTGAAAAATACTTGGTCCACATTCATATATCTCATTATATTTTTTCTTTGTATCTTGTAGATTACTACAATGGACAGGTAAAGGGAATTTGTTGTTGTTTTTTTTTCTTTTTATAAATCTTTTTAGTAAAAGAACCCTAAAACTGTGCTGACATTTTCCTTTTTGAAGTGCCAAGTTATTGCAGCAAATGGTGAGTGGTTTTAATGCATGTTGACATTTATTCACAGTAATTCATAGTTCTTAGTTGACACTTTTAGGAAAACTAATGTCATGCTTTTTTCAGAGTCAAATACATGTATTGGAGTAAACAGGCAAACTTTTTTTTCAATTAATTTTTAACAAAAGTATCTAACTTTAAAGTGAAACTAAAAAGGTAAAGATATTTATATTTCTTAATTCAAAATGACAGCACAGATCTTCACGTCTACCTTGACAGTGGAAAGATGAGCGGACGCTTCTGTAACTTTTCTGTGGAAGAGTTTGCTTGTGCCTCTATAAGACAGCAAAACATGATAAACTACTGATGTCAAGGGATTCATGGAATGATTTGACTTTCTAATATTGAACAGGGTTTAATGGGGGTTTTAATTTAATTAATCAATGGGTCTAATGTTCACCTTCGCCCCTTCTTGCCCGCTGTTTCCATCAACTTTCTCTCAAGTCTTGCAGCAAAGGATTTGCAGTGCAGCTCCTACCAGTATATACTGGTAGCAATACAACAAATAATACTTGGACAAATTCAAAGAATCTGACCAATTCCTTTCTAACGTCATAGTATTATCTGTTTTGTAATAATGCTTTGTCCTAATCATGTCTTTTCAAAATAGCTTGCAAATATTGAGTGAAGTACAACCCCAGATGACTCCTTCTAGGCAAGAATCTGTGTACACACAATTCATCAAGATTTACCGGAGCAGAAAGGATCCTGCAGGTGAGCACTAAGAAACGAAATTCTATACATATAACAACAAGGCTAAATTACAATGTTCTGTATGGGAGGAAACCTCCCATACAACAGTTTTTGTTGTACAATGAAAACATAAAAAATGATACCAATAAAAAAACACAGAACTTATTCTCTTATAGAAAATATGTCATAGTTTGATAGTTAAAGGAAATGTAAATATGAAAAATGATAACTGGTTGACACCACCACCCACAATTCTCAGCGGTTTGTTCTATTGCTTTTTCAGCCTTTTTCAGTTTGTTTCTACGTATTTTGTCCCGTTTTGATGTGGTTTTTCGGTGCAGGTGGAAGCCCTGTCACTGCTGTCAGTCACACAGCTTGCAGAGGTAGCGGCCACACCTGGTCAGCTCACATCTGCAGAGCAGGTCACCATGGTGATGACTTATGTCCCTGACCAACAGTTTACCTCCTTCTTTGATCATTTTTTCACCTAAAATGTTGGTAAGCAAACATTTTCTGCTGATTAACTTTTTTTAACCCTTGACATGCAATGTATACAAACCTTGTACAATGTTCATGTTTCTATTCTCCTACAGGGACGTGAAAACCTTCTTCCTTCTACTGTCAGCTCAGCCGTGCTGCAGGTTGTGTTTAATCGGGCAAACCTCTCCAGTCCATCAGTCAGTGATGCAGTTGTGCTGCTGTAGCTTCAAGATCGAATGCGCCCCCTGCTGGTGAACATGGCAGCTGACCATGTGACTCCATACTTTCATATACTGGCAGGAAGAAACTGCAGCATTGAGGAGCAGGGTGAGTGTAAAACAAGAAACATGAGACAATCATTTGCTTTTGCTTCTCTTCCAATAATACCTTCAAAAGTCTTTTTTATCACTTTTATTAAACCAAATATTTTATTTTTCTCAACCTGACATTCTTATCTCTGAGTAATGACACACAGAGAGAAGTTCAAAGTAGTATCATCCAGGCTCTTCAAGGTAAATAAACCACATGAAGAAGAAACAAATCTTTGCATATTGTTCTACAATTTTAATTGCTAAAAAGTAAAAATGATCCAAACTTTACGTTTGTTCGACTGTAAATGATTTCATGTAGGTCCATCACCTCTTCGTTGCTATGGTGACAACTACAGCTTCAGGTTCTACCGTTTCCTGAGGAGATCATTCATGGATTCCAGTTCCCCAACCTGAACACCTTCTTGTCCTCATGCCTCAAGACAGAAAGCAACAGGTGTGTGGACATGAAAGCTTTCTGGAGGAAACTCTGAAATAATTATACAGAAACACAAAATCAAGTAACATCTCTTTTGTTTGTGTCTCCCTGTAGCAACCCAGAACTGAGCTCCACAGCCTGGTTTGCAGAGTACATCGGTTCTTTCATGTCTGTCCTCACTGTGGCGGATCTTCAGTCATTTGGATCTACAGAGGTATTTTATCTCATTAACAGATTCTTGTAATCCTGTACTTCTTTTATTTACTGTGAGGAAATTCTGAACAAAACAGATAGTTTTTTGCTCTACAGAACTGACTGTATCTTCTCTTTTCAGGTTCTGCTAGTTTTCACAGTGAATACTCAGAATATTGCACTCCTCAATCAGCCCAACGTGGATCTGACATTGATCAGCTACTACACTCAGTTAGTTTATGAGCAAGTCAGCAACTTGAATCCACTCCTGTAAGTGTAAAGCATTGAAATATGTTGTTAGTTTACCAGCTACAAATCCTCCAGACATAATTAGAAACACTCACTGTACAAACTGCATGTGACCCTAAACCCTACAAACTGTTTTTGCTTTTTAGTCTTCCTTCAGTGAGTCAGTGCTGCGCTCCTGGTCCTGTGTTCACCCAATTGAATGCATCAGTCAGTATGAAACACTGAGACACTGCTGAGCTCAGGAGAAATGAAGGTACATGCTTAACAGATTTCAGGTGAAATTCAAAAAGGATCTATTTTCTGTAATGTCATCTGTGTTCTTCTCCCCTCTTTTTTACATTCAATCAGATCAACAGCGCATCATCACTCTCACAGCTGGGCTCTCTTATCATTGGTTTACCCTCTAACACGTTCAGCAGCATCATTCAGCTCAGAGCTCATCTCTGCATCCAAAATCCCTGCATTTGTAGCAAACATGATGTCTGCTTAGTCAGATTCTTCAGCAGAGTTTTTGTTTTACCAGGTATGGTCATCTATATTACGTCTGCAAGACTTCAGTGACAAATTATGTGCAAAGGAAAAAAAAACATCTTTGGAAATATAGTTTATAGAAATTGCAATTGCATTCTGAGCCTTTTTTATTTTCCAATATGTCATTGTTCCATTGGTACTTGGGCGTTCAAATTCCAGACTCTGCAGGCATTCCACTTTGGACAAAGGGATTCAAAGTGGATCTTGACATGAGGCCCTAAGAACAACTTCATAAGGGCTCTCACTGGTTACACCCTTTTGCCTTTTGGTTCCACGTTGATGGAACTTATGAAGAACCAGCACAGGGCTGTTCAGCAGAACCCAAAAGTGTGACAAGATTGATGATTTGGTGCTAGTTAACTAAACTTTAGACTTGACATGTGGAAAGGAAGACAGCAAAAACAAAAAAGCTGTTATAGAAAAAAAAAGAAATCCATCAGAGAGAAAGCAGAAATGTTAGGAGAGACAAATCAAGCCGTTTTATACATTCCAAAAAAAAAGAAGAGGATACTGTAAGCTTGGAAACTTAATAAGCATTGAAGTCCATAGAAAGCAACAGTGGTGATGTTCTCCGAATCCTCAGCATAGTGAAGAAAAAGCCCTTCACAACATCCATTCAAGTGAGGTGCTGTCTCCAGGAATTAGATGTTCAGCATCTAAGTCTACCATAAGGAGAAGACTTCATGAGAGTAAAGATTCACCATTAAGTGCAACCATTGATCAGCCTCAAAAATGAAATGGTCAGAATGATTTAACCAAAAAAAGAAACCACCTTTCAAAAGCCAGCCCAGTTCTGGAACAACATTCTTTGGACAAATGAGACTAAGATCAACCTGTACCAGAATGTTAGGAGAAGAAGTTTGGAGAGAATTGGACCAGCTCATGCTCCAAAGCACACACTTCAGTAAAAACATGGTGGAGGCAGTGTCATGGTACAGACATGGATTCCAAGGATAATTAATGGCAATGAGTCACTTGTGTTTATTGATGCTGCGACAAAAGACATAATCAGCCAGAATTCCCAAGTGTAGAGGGATATACTGCCTGCTCCGATTCCCCCGATACAGCAAAGAAGTTTGGATGATCCTTCACAGTAGAGAAGCAAAATGACCCAAAACATTCTGCAATCAACCCAAGTTTATTTAAAGCAAACAGGTGAAATGTTCTGCAATGTCTGAATCAATCACCAGATCTCGGCCTAATTTAGAATGTATTTCACTTGCTGAAGACAAAGCTTAATGCAGAAAGTCCCACACATGAGCAATAACTGAAGACGGCTTCAATACAGGCGTGGGAAAGTATCACAAAGCTTCATTCAGATGCTTTGTAACATCTCTGACTTTTTCATCTTCCTTCCTTTGAACCATTTTTAACAGATTGTATCATCGGACACTAACAGTTTGAAAATCTTAGACAACGTTCCAGATCAATTGGCTGCTCAAGTCCCTGGAGTTTACCTGCAGCAGTTTACAGGTGACGCCGACACCATTGCCAAACTCAACAAGAAAAGGTGGAAACGGCAGCAGGTGGAGTTTCTTCTGGATGACTGAGTCTGCTCTATTGATCTGTTCATTCATCATTTGTTCATTTCTTTTATCAGGTTGAGTTGTTCGCTGATGTTATAGCAGCAGACTCGGCTACGACCATGTTAGGAAGTCCAGACAGGTGAGCAGTTGGGAACAGATTGGACTGAACAAGGCATAAGAGAAAATTGGAATTTGTGTTTTCATGTGCGAGCAGCTTGTCTTCATCTGTGCTGCAAGGGTTCACATGCACAGGAGTAAGTCGGTTCACAAAGAAGCCGGTGACTAAGCTGGTAAAAGCCTGCCGGAGAAAAGGATCTAACAAGGTCCCACTACTGGAGACACAGGTAAAGGCAGAACATTGTCTGTATCTCACCATAGAGGTTTATATGAACAATGTTTGTCCACTTTTTTACTCAGCTCTTTTCAGGAAAACTATTATTGTTTGGGTTCAAGCTTAAAAGCAGAGGTGTTCAAGTGTTGTTGGAAGGGCAGATTTGATGTGTGAATGTGTTAGATGTTACTGTTGATGTGTTTTTACGCACAAGAATGAAACTTCTGAGTTAACACTTTGTAAATGTAAACATTTCAGACAATAAAATGAGGGAAAGGAAGAAATGTAGGAAGACATTTTCTCTCTGGCTTTTTTTGTTCAAAAGCTGCATATTGTCGTGTATAATTTAACTCGTAAAACATTGTTGTTAATTGTGATTATGCACAACCCAAAAGTGTGTTAATCTAGTTTACTACAGCTGATCAATGCCATAAACTCGTGCTCTGCTCTTCTTCACCCTAATCCAATCTGCTCCACTGTCGACTCAGTTCTGTTAGCTCATATTTACTGTATTTATACTGTATATAAATATGTGGCAGCATCAAGCACGTTCATAAATCATTTGGTAAACTAAATTCACTGCACCACACTCTCCCACTACTACATTACTGTGGCCCAGTGCTGCTGCCATCATGTGGTGAAATACAAAAAACTTGTTTGACTGCAGCAGCTGTTGAATTCACAGTTGAAAATACATGGACCAGATGGAAAACTATTCATCCGTACTATTTCCAATGATTATTAGGGAATTCCTTTTTGAGCTTTGAAGTAGATTATCATTTTAATTCCACACTAAAACAACCCCAGAGTGGTATTTTGATCCATTCAAGCATTTCTGAGCGTTCCTCTAAAAACCTGCATTCCCAATCCACCAAAACCAGTGGGTCTTACATTGTGACATAGATAAGTGAGAACAGCCTTTCTAGGAAGAGTCTGCGCTGCCAGCACCACCCCCAGGCTAATACACACACCTACTTTCTCCACGGAACTAGCGGTGATGGACAAAACGCTTTCATTTTATAAGCACAACATGCGCATCCATCTATGCAAAGGTTTTTTTGTTGTTTGTTTTGGTGGGTGAAACGCAGGCACACTGCTGAGGTCGGCTCTAGGTTGATGTCATGAAATGGGAGCACCCCCAAATAGTACAAATTCATGTTTTGTCTTTTTGATCAACAGTTGACCTGCAGTTGAGTCAGATGTCTCCACCTTTACACTTTACCCTCCAGATGTGCTGCTATATTATGAGTAAGAATAAGCAAGAATCAGCCCTTCTTTCTTTCTTTCTTTCTTTCTTTCTTTCTTTCTTTCTTTCTTTCTTTCTTTCTTTCTTTCTTTCTTTTTAATGCAAAAGTAAAACCTTGGCTTTAATTTAGAGACATAACTAGTATTATTTCTTTGGCTTCTAGTTACTCTGGTGCCACAGAGCATTCTGTGTTCCTGAATAAATAATTTTTTCTATTTAAAAGAAAAGAAAAAGGAAAGATAAAATTGCCGATTGTGAGATTCGAACTGGCGTCCTGCGCGTGAAAGCTCTGCACTTCCCGCCGTCGCCAAAAGGGCATGACATTCTAATTGATAAAAACTCTCTATTTGAATATTCATCATTGTCAATTACATGGCAACTCTGAGGATAGTGTTTTTTTTTAAACCTTTATTTGTTCTGAAAGTGTAGTGAGGGCGTGTGGATCACAAAAATTGTTTTTTTTATTTTGCATTCTGTGTTCCTGAATAAATTAAATAGTTTTTCCATTTAAAAGAAAAGAAAAAGGAAAGATAAAATTGCCGATTGTGAGATTCGAACTGGCGTCCTGCGTGTGAAAGCTCTGCACTTCCCGCCGTCGCCAAAAGGGCATGACATTCTAATTGATAAAAACTCTCTATTTGAATATTCATCATTGTCAATTACATGGCAACTCTGAGGATAGTGTTTTTTTTTAAACCTTTATTTGTTCTGAAAGTGAAGTGGGGGCTTGTGGATCCCAAAAGTTGTTTTTTTATTTTACATTCTGTGTTTCTGAATAAATTAAATAGTTTTTCTATTTAAAAGAAAAGAAAAAGGAAAGATAAAATTGCCGATTGTGAGATTCGAACTGGCGTCCTGCGCGTGAAAGCTCTGCACTTCCCGCCGTCGCCAAAAGGGCATGACATTCTAATTGATAAAAACTCTCTATTTGAATATTCATCATTGTCAATTACATGGCAACTCTGAGGATAGTTTTTTTTTAAACCTTTATTTGTTCTGAAAGTGTAGTGGGGCTTGTGGATCCCAAAAGTTGTTTTTTTATTTTACAATCTGTGTTCCTGAATAAATTAAATAGTTTTTCCATTTAAAAGAAAAGAAAAAGGAAAGATAGAATTGCCGATTGTGAGATTCGAACTGGCGTATTGCGCGTGAAAGCTCTGCACTTCCCGCCGTCGCCAAAAGGGCATGATATTCTAATTGATAAAAACTCTCTATTTGAATATTCATCATTGTCAATTACATGGCAACTCTGAGGATAGTGTTTTTTTTTAAACCTTTATTTGTTCTGAAAGTGTAGTGAGGGCGTGTGGATCACAAAGTTGTTTTTTTATTTTGCATTCTGTGTTCCTGAGTAAATTGAATCGTTTTTCTTCATTTGAAATTTAAAAAAAAAAAAAAAAGAAAGAAAAAATTGCAGACTCTGAGATTCGAACTGGCGTCTTGCGCGTGAAAGCTCTGCACTTCCTGCCGTCGCCAAAAGGGCATGACATTCTAATTGATAAAAACTCTCTATTTGAATATTCATCATTGTCAATTACATGGCAACTCTGAGGATAG